>RJWM01005818.1:0-88642 GCA_004363535.1 Dasyprocta punctata | reverse complement strand
ACTCTGTCATTTTTAGGGACTTTTATACAGTAAAACCATGAGGTTAGACGGGTCCAAGGCGGGGAAAATGGGAATCTGCAAGGTGGGCATAAGGTGGGACATAACTACAGTTAACCAATAAGATTAATTGCTCAGGTAAAATTGATTAAATCAAGGACAAATGAGGAAAGGAGTCACGTAGTAAGCGAGGGATGTTTAACGATAATGACTCTTCCCGTAAAAGGGTGGGATGCTGATTCCTGACTTCCTCAGGGTGATATAGAACTATTTAGAATATCAATCCTTAGGATCTGCCTTTTGTCTTGATATCTGGCCCACAGCAGGAGGTGTCTGTCTCCTCAGAGGTTACAAGGTATCTGAACTTTTGTACTGGTTCCTTTGAGGGCCCAGCCCTGTCTGACTGCCTATAATATTTTTGTCTAACTCACTTTTCCTATAACAGTAGCACCATTTTATAAAAAAGGAAAAAGCTAGAAAAGTTAACTAGTCACTCTAACAAGGCACAGTAAAGTACAAAATCTGAAATTTCTTAGGAATTTTGGATTCTATATATTGCATATCATCTAGGCATTTCAGCTTTGCTGGGGTCTGTAAACCACAGCTTACTGGGCAAATCTATCCCACTGGTTTTATACATTCTGTGGATTAAGAGTGGATTTTGCATTTTTAAGTACCTGGAAAAAACTCAAAGGAGAATAATATTCGGTGACACACAGAAATTATATGGAATTTAAAATTTTTGGTGGGGGAGCCAGGCGTGGTGGCGCACGCCTTTAATCCCAGCACTGGGGAGGCTGAGGTAGGAGGAGCATTGTGAGTTTGAGGCTGGCTTGGGCTACAAGGCGAGCGCAAGACCGGCCTGAGCTACACAGTGCGACCCTGCCTCAAAAAACCAGGGCTGGGAGTTTGGCTCAGTGACTTAAGTGCCTGTCTGCCAGGTGCGAGGTTGTGAGTTCAATCCCCTGTGCCACCAAAAAAAAAAAAAAAAAAAATTTTGGTGGGGGGCATACTGGGGATCAAACTCATGACTTTGCACTTGCCAGGCAGGCGCTTATGCTGCTGAGCTATATCCCTGGCCCAATATATGAAATTTAATTTTTGGTACATAGTCAAAGTTTTATTGGAACACAGTACACTTATTCACTCACATGTCAAGTGGTTTCTTTAACACTACAGTGGCAGAATTGAGTTGCTCTAAAAGAGACCACGTGACCTGCAAAGCCCAAAATACTTATTATATGACCCTTTAAGGAAAAAAATTGCCTTCTTCTGTTCTACATAGTTACCTTGATTTTGAAGTTAGGGTAAAGGGAAAAAAATGGGTAAAATATCAAGCATTATAGTAGACACTTAGCATTAATTAACTTCTTTTATTCCTCCTCCCCCAAATTAAGTGGTCACATTATTTTGTTTTATAGAGCAGGAAAATCAGTGTGTCCAAGGTCACATAATTAATAAGTGAAAGAACTGTGTTATTAATTTGTTCTGTCTGATATCTGAATGTACATTGGACAGTATACCCCACAGCATCTGAATTTTCTTCTATTCTTGGTTGAATAATTCTGTTGTAAAATTCTGCCATATGTATTTTAACTGCTGACCCTAAATGGCATTTCTTAACCATATTATGAGAAAGGGCAAGGATTCCCTTGTCCATATTGTGAAGTTCTTCATATTAGATTAACTTCCTGGGCCCTTAGTGTTCTTCCCCAAAGTGGGCACATTCACTTGTATTCTCAGCTGTCTTGGTCCAGGGAATTTTCATGGTAGCTTCCTTGATACCTTCCTGTCATATCCTCCTCCAATCCATTCTGAGCCCACAGTGTGTCCCCCTCTTCATAGTTAGAGTTGAAAGCCTGATGCTACAAGTGGGCTCAATTTTCCATGAAGCTTGGGAAGGTCATTCAAAAGCATATTCCGTTGGTCTTTAATTCATCATTGTTGTTCAGGCTTACAAGGAATGGAAGATCGTATCTTCATTCACACCTTCAGCATCTGACTCCAGAGTTGGAAACTGGCCATTGGTTGAAGTGCCCCTGGAGAAACTGAGTTCTCAGGCTCGGTCCCTCACAGTGAATCCAGAAATGTACAAGGTAAAATTCTACCATTTGTCCTCTCATTTATTTGACATGGATCTGGTAAACAAGGTGTGGAAGAGAAGATGAGATAAAAAGTGGAGACTTGCACTTGGCTGGTCTTTCTTTATATCAGCAAAAGAGAAAGAAGTACAGAAAAGGGAGGGACAGAAATCTCACTGTTGGAAAACTCTTTATCAGCAGAGAGCTGGGCTTGATGAGTGGGATGCTATTTGAAAATGGAAGGGGAAGGGTAGTACCTTCTTTTCACTTTTGGAACTCAGCTGTAATCAAATTTTGATGCCATCATGGACTAGGTCTTGAGTAGTCTAGTCCAAATGATAATTATAATAGCAATGTATGACTAGTTTAATTTTTAAAAATAAGTCACAATAATTGTGTATAATGAACCATTGGAATAAAATGAGTGAAAGATACACTATCTTTGTAACTTCTGGTAAATCTACGATTATTTCAAAATTAAAATTTAAAACAAACATAGCAGATTCAAATAGGTCATGCTTACTTGCCTTTTTGGAGGGAAAGGGCTGGAGTTTCTTATAACCTCACTAGAGTCTCACTTATTTGTTCTCTACCTACTAAGTACCTGGAACCTTCTTCATATCTGTGCTATACATTTTTAAAATCTCACTTTTGTATTTTTCCAAAATCAGAGCAAGCCTAGTAAAAACCGTGTGGTAGCTGTGGGCAAGAGTCTAATCATTTTTGTCCTGAATCTTATCCTTAGCTTCTTAATGGAGAGCTGAAACAGCTGTACACTGCCATCACAAGGGCTCGGGTCAACCTCTGGATCTTTGATGAAAACCTGGAGAAACGGGCTCCTGCTTTCAAATATTTCATTAGAAGAGGTTTTGTACAAGTTGTAAAGACAGATGAAAATAAAGGTAAGATTTCATTAAATTATTCTTATTGTTAGAAGAAGCATGTTTCTCTTGACTATTCTTATGGTGAGGTATAAAGAGTACGCTTCGTTTGCAGTGCTGGGAATTGAACTGAAGTCTCATGCATGTTCAGCAAGTGCTTTACCACTGAGCTGCATTTCCAGACCAGGATGTAGTCTTCTGAAAGAATTTCTTTTCCTTTGCACAGTCTTGTGAGAAATGAGTATTCTCGCTGATTTGTTAAGCTGTATGAGAAAGGGTGGGTTGCAGTGGAGTGGGGGAGTTAACTCCTTCAGAGGAGATCTTTTACTTATCATTTATGTGTTTTGAACAAAGGTTAGAGGAAATATGCCCTGTAGGGAGGGTACAAATTGCTATGAGATTTTTGGTAGTTGATTTTTGGTACCTATGAAAATAAAGATAGCACAGTCTAATTTGTATGAAATTAAAAACAACCTGGATGTCCAGTGGAGAAAAGGATAAATATATTTCTTTCAGTGAAACACCATGCAACAGTTAAAGAGTTAAGTGGATTTCCATTTAAGTGTATAGAAATATGTTCAAAACATACTCAATTCAAAAAAGCAAAATTTAAAGCAGTATAGATACAATTTTTAAATTTTAAATAACTTTATACTATACAATTATAAAAATGATATATGTATATATCAGGATAGAATATTTGCACGTTATATTTTTACATATATGCAAACACCTATTTAAGTGTATTTATCAAACAGAATTCAGTTCCTGTGTTTGTATATCAAGAATTAAGTTTGCAAGAGTTTGATAGTGAAGGATAATAGTTGGTCTGAATCTGGTTCTTAAATTTCACAAAACAAGAACCAAAGATTCAAGAAGTAAGGAATTCATTAGAATCTGTATCCATTCATTTCCTTATTGTGAGTAGCAAAGGTTTATATAGGGAGAGTTTGGAGATAAAATATGTATAACCTAAAACATATATAACCTGTCATTCTGACACCAATTGTTGATTGTCTTACCTCTGGTGCTAGGGTAGTTTTTGAGTAAATGTGGACACCTTTTATATCAATTTTGGAAGAACTGACATTTTGTCAATACAAGTTATGCTTATCCAGGAGCAGGAGGGATATGTTTCTATTTTCTGATGTCCTCTTCACTTTGCTTTTTCAGAGTTCTTCAGAGTGCTGTAGTTTCATTGTAGAGGTCTTTTACTTCCTTGGTTAGGTTAATTCCTAGATATTTAATTTTTCTTGATGCTATTGTGAATGGTATTGTTTTGCTAATTTCTTTCTCAGTGAGTTCATTATTGGCATACAAGAATGCTATTGGTTTTTGCATGGTGATTTTGCATCCTCCTACATTGCTGAATTTGCTTAATTCTAGGAGATGTTGTATGGAATTTTTTGTGTCTTCTATACAGAGAACTATATCATCTGCAAATAATGATAATTTGACTTTTTGCTTCCCTATATATATCCCTTTTTATTTCTTTCTCTTGCCTGATTGCTGTGGCTAATGTTCTGAGTACTGGTTTGGACAGATGTGGTGATAGTGGGCATCCTTGTCCTGAGTTTTGAGATAAAGCTTTCAGTTCTTCCTCATTTAATATGATACTGGCCTTTTGTTTGTCATAAGTGACTTTTATTAGATTCAGGTAAGGATCTTTATTTTCTTCAGAGTTTTTATCATGAATGGATGTTGGATTTTTGTCAAGTGCCTTTTTGCATCTATTGATATGATCATGTGGTTTTTGTCCTTGTTTATATTTATGTGGTGTATTACATTTATTTAATTTGTGTATGCTGAACCACCCTTGCAACTCTGAGATGAAATCCACTTGGTCATAATGTATGTTTCTTTTGATGATTTGCTGTATTCTATATGCTAGTATCTTCTTAAGGATTTTTGCATCTGTATTCATTAAGGAGATTGGCCTATGGTTTACTTTTACAGTTGGGTCTTTGTCTGGCTTGGGGATCAGAGTGATGCTGGCTTCTGGAAATGAGTTTGTAAGTGCTTCTTCTCTTTAAATTTCATTGAAGAGTTTGAGGGGTTTTGGTGTTGTTATATCTTTAAAGATCTTGTAGAATTTAACAGTAAATTCATCAGGTCCTGAAGTTTTTGCAGTTTGTAGGTTTTTTATTACTGCCTCAATTTCATTTCTTATTATTGGGTTGTTCAGAATTTTTATGTCTTCTTGATTTAGTGTTGGTAATTCATATGAATTTAAGAATCTGTCCATTTCTTCAAAATTTTCCAATTTGTTAGTAAACAAGTTTTCATAGTAGCTACTGTCTTCTGAATTTCAATAATGTCTATTGTGATTTTGCCATTTCTAATTGCATTAATGTGAGTCTCTTTCTTTTGGTAAGTTTGGCTAGTAGTTTATCTGTTTTATTATATTCTTTCAAAGAAACAGCTGTTTAATTCATTGATCTTTTTCATTCTTGATTTTATTAATTTCCACTCTGATCTTTATATTGTCCCTCCTTAAATTCAGTTTGGGGTTGGATTATTGTTTTTTTAGTATCTTGAGGTTCATCATTATAGTATTTATTTGCACTTACTCTGCTTTCTGATGTGACCATTGTCTCCAGTAAGCTTTCCTCTTAGGACTGCTTTCATTGTATCTCATAGATTCTGTTGTACTATACTGGCTTTATCATTTGATTCCAGAAATTATTTAATTTCTCCCTTGACCCACTGGGTGTTCCAGAGTGTGTTATTATGTTTCCATGTGCTTATAAATTTTCTGTTTTTTTCTGTGATAGATTTCTAGTTTCAATGCACTATGGATAAATAAGTAATAAACAATGAACGAAGAGTTGATGTAAATTCTTTTGTATTTATTAAATATGCTTTATGAACTAGTAAAATGGTGCCTTGGTTTATGAACTTAATTTGTTTTGTGATTTGGGGAAAGATGACTGGATTTGTGTTTGTGTGAGGAAGATGCCCATGGTCATGTTTGTTACCCAATGTGGAGTTTGTGAATGGAAGCAAACTTTTGTTTGCAAACCACAGTGTTTGTGAACCAAAGGATTACTGTATGTGGTCTATTTTGGAGAAGGGTTCTGTGTTGTTGTAAAGAATGTGTATTGTGTTATTGTATGGTAGATATCTTTAGATATCTGTGTAATACATTTGTTTGTAGATGCGGTTCAACTCTGATACAATTGTTGAGTTTGTGTTTAGTCGATCTGTTTCTTATGAAAGTGAGATATTGAGGTCACCCATTATAATTGTCTTGGTATTTACCTGATGTTTTATGTCCTGAAATATTTGTTATATGAAGATAGTTACTCCAGTATTTGGTGTATACATATTTACAAATGTTAATTCTTCCTGTTGGGCTGTTCTTGTAACTAGTGTGTAGTATTCATTGCCTCTTCTGATCATTTTTAGCTTGAAGTTGACTTTTTCTGAGAGGAAAATTGGTACCACTGCTTGCTTTTCGGGTACTGGTGCATGAAATATTGTTTTTCAGACTTTAATTTTTAGTCTATGAATATATTTTTTGGGTTAGATGAATTTCTTAAATGCAACAAACAGACTGTAGGATTCTGTTTTTTGATCCACACTATCAATCTGTGTCTTTTAATAGGAGAATTGAGCCATTAACATGGAGAGTTATTACTGAAAGGTGTTGATTTATTCCTGACATACTAGTCTTTTCTGTTAATGCCTCCTTTCTTTTTCTTTTTCTCTTTGCTTATCTCTCTGCCTTGCTTGATGTGTTTGTTCTGGGTTTTTTACTTTTTTTTGGCTTCTTTGTCTCTGTCAATGATATTCTTGAGTATTTTCTGGTGTTTAGTTTAGTGTTCATGTGTCTGTTAAGTTGTCCTGCTGAGCTATATTCCCTGGCCCAAGTTGTTCTGACTCTGCCTTGGGAGAGTTGGAGACTTTTGCCTTTTTTTTTGCCTTATTTTCCCATGTTCCTCTGTGTGTGTGTGTGCGTGTGTGTGTGTGTGCATGTATGTTTGTTGGGGCTGAGGTTAAGTAGGGTGAAGAGAGATTTTAGTTGATAGCTAGATTTAGTTGATTTTTAGTTAGATACTGCTTTCCAGTGATACATTTTCAGCTTTATTTGTCCAGAGATAGTATTTATCTGTTCAACTATTAAATTTAAGTGGCTTGGGCCCTGTCACTGTGTTTTGAGGAAAGAATTACCACTGGTTTTAGCAGCATCAACAGATTTTATCATACATTGCTTATATGTGATAAATCTTGCATTTATACTTTCAGTCTTTATCAATACTTTTTGGAGCCCATATTCTGTTGTTATTAGCTGTTAGTTTGCAGTGCGGAAGGAACTGTGAAGGGAAGAGTTGAAGGGATAGGTGAATGAAGAGTGTAAGTCAGTAGGAGGAGAGGTAAATAGGAGAAATGGGTGAAAAATGAAAAAAACTAGAGGATCAGATTCTTTTGGAGCTCTTTTAGTTGAATTGAAGGGTTAATGTTGAAGGTTGTAAGAAGATATTTGTGGGGGTAAGGACAGGATGTAGAAGGAAGGAGGCACACTTGGATGGCTGAGGAACGCTATGAGGTTGTCAGAACCTTTTGATGCATTTGTCCACTTGTAAAGTGGAAATGAGGCAAGGGAAGATGGGGTGACCTAAGAGAAGGAAGAGCAAAAGGAATAGAGAGGAAAGAGGGTTAATATGAAAGCAGATAGAAGTAACAGAGAGGACAGAATATAGTGAACTAGAAACTTGAAAAGAAGAATTTAAAAAGTGGGAGAAACAAATAAAAAATAAGAAAATAGCATTACTATGGAAGCTTGAGTTGATGGATCAAAATAGCAGACAAAAAGTAAAATAAACACCAAGCAAATCAAAGAAAAAAAATCCACCCATGGTACTTGTTTTTCTTTTAGGACAAAAATGTTATAAATGTATGAGTTACATTTTCTAAATGAAAACCTTAGTATTCAGATTTAATTGCAGTGTTGGTGCTTTGAAGTAAATAAGCGGACTTTGGGTTGCAGTTTGGGTTCTTGTCTCTGAAAGGTTTACCATCACTACCCTCGGCTGTTTGGGATGCTGTTATTATGGCTGCTCCCCAGAGGGATAGGACCTAGAGCAGTGCAGACCAGCCTTGGTGGCAGTGCTTCCCCTTTTCAGTGTCCTCCTCCACTACAGAATACCTGTGGCTTCAGTGAAACTTCTCTGAGCACCTCCTCTAGTCAGCCATGTCGGATCTCTCCCTTCAGTTTTGATCTTCTTTATGGCTGGTATATGAGGTGTAGTACTCTCTAGGATGCTTGAAAGTAGCAGTGAGATATAGCTCCCAGTCATCCAAATAATCACGAGAGTAAACAACCACAATATTCAGTGTACCGTGTCACTGAACTGTGATGTCTGGTAGGTTAGGTGTTACCAAATTCATTTTTCACTGACAACATTTTCAATTTATCATGGTTTATTGGGATATAATGCAGTGAAATCAAGTAGCATTTGTATTCTGAAATCCTGTTAGTTTGATGCTTGCTAAATCTCCTACCTGGGAGATTGTTAAGAGCTACTTGGTTTTGCATTTTCAAATGCAAAATCGTACTGATTCATAGCCATGAAAAAAGAAACTAGATCAAAATTTTAACAAAACCAAACCACATCCTTTCCCATCTCTAAACCTCCTCCTTCTGAAACCCACACCAATCTGTCTTTGTAAGTTAAAATATATCTTAAAAACTAGAAAGAAGAACACAGGCTTATTAGCCTGCTGTGGCTACCGTAGCGGAATACCACAGACTGGATGGTTTAAACAACAGAATTTTATTTTGTCAATAGTTCTAGTGACTAGAAGTGCAAGATCAAGGTGTTGGCAGGGTTTATTTCCTCTTGAGACTTCTTTCTTTGGCTTGCAGATAGATAGCCACCTTCTGTCCTTACCCCACAGTCTTTACTGTGTGCTCCTGGTGTCTCTTTGTATATGTCCTAATTTCCTTCCCTCACGAGGACATCAGTCATGTTGAATTAGGGCCCACCCAAAAAATTTCATTTGAAGTTAATCCCTTCTTTAAAGGCCCTGTCTCTAAATACAGTCACATTCTGAGGTGAGAGGGTTTAGGTCTTCAACAAATGAATTTTTGGGAGGTACAGTTTGACCCATAACAGTTAAAACTGAGTGAAGGCCCAGAGAAGAAAATTTACTTTTCTTTTTCATTTTAGACTTTGATGATAGCATGTTTGTTAAGACCTCAACTCCTGAGGAGTGGATCGCACAAGGAGAGTATTATGCCAAACACCAGTGCTGGAAGGTAAGGGGTGAGGGTTTCTTGTGGCCACTGGTCTCATCAGGCCTCATGGCCAGGTTTCCATATTTGCATCTGTTGTCAGGACAGGATGAGGGATAATGGTGCTTGTGGCAGTTCTGAAATATCAGGTCAGCCTAAGATGAGGAGGAGAGCTCCTGTCCTGCTCCCCACTCAGTCAGTGCAGGCATGGTGGCCCTTCATTTTGGTCAAGTGCCCACATATACTGACAGATAAATGGAGGGTCATGGCCCTTTTTTCCGCTTCTGTACTGTGTGCTTAAAAGCTTTCACTATCATCATATTGCATTTTAAATCTGTAGCAGGGAAGTCACTTGTTTGTGTTTTCAGATTTATCAGAGATAGGCTTCCCTGCCAAACTGAGTCTAGTGAGCATAGGGTAAGCTTTATTACCAGATTACGATGACCAACCTCCAGCATCAAGCCATCATAGTGAGCCTGAACAGTCTTCTGTGATGGGCCTTAAGAAATATTGAAACCAGACTAAAGAAAGAGCTCATCATTTTCCCTAGAGTCAGCATCCCTACACATTTTGAGGTCTTGGGAGGACACTATGGCTGATATCTACCACTGGGTATTGGTGATGATGTCTTTACCTGCATATCTCAAAAAATTCTACTGAAGGAGTAATGCTAGTTTAAATTTTTTTAATCCAGTAAGAAGTCTGGTTTTAGGATTGATTTTACAGTTCAACAGACTCAACATGAGCCCAGTCTTACTCCATTTCTTCCTTGTATCATCTGCAGCGTGTCAGAGATGTTCCCCTTCCTGGTTGCATAATGGTTGCCAAAGCAACTCCAGGCATCCTGTTCCCCTCAATAATGTCTCAAGCAGGAATGAAGAGCAGGCATTTTCTTCTCATGTTACCCCCCTCGGGGGGATTTTCTCATGCATCTCATTGATCAGTATGAGATCACATGCCCTCTCCTAGCTACAAAGGATTCTGGTTGTGCAGTCTCATCAAATAAGAAAGGGAGGAGAGAGTGTGGGTAACCAACAGTGTCTGCCACAACAGGCACTACCACATAGAAATATGTACTTCCCCTAGGATATCACTACTCAGGTACCTGGGGTAGCCTGCTAACTCATGCCTCAGCTACATGAGTTTGGATTTCCAACATTACAGCAAAAATGACTGCAATTTCCCTTACCTCTTCCCTTTCTTCTTCCTCTTCCTCCTCCTCCTCCTCCTGCTCCTCCTCCTCTTCTTCTTCTTCTTCTTCTTCTTCTTCTTCTTCTTCTTCTTCTTCTTCTTCTTCTTCTTCTTCTCCTTCTCCTTCTCCTTCTTCTCCTCCTCCTTCTCCTCCTTCTCCTCCTCCTCCTCCTCCTTCTTCTTCTCTGTCCTCTTCCTCTTCATCTTCTTCCTCTTCCTCCTCTTCCTCTTCCTCTTCTTCCTCTTCCTCTTCCTCCTCTTCTTCTTCTTCTTCTTTTGTCTTTTTTTTTTATTTGTTTTGTTTTGAGACAGGTTGCACTATTGCAGTTCAAGATGGCCTTGAACTCACTCCATAGTCCAGGCTGGCCTCGAACTCACAGCAATTCTCCTGCCTCATACTCTGAGTGCTGGCGTTACAGGGATTCACCACCATTCTCAGCTTCCCTTGCCACTTCTGAACAAATATTCAGAGATAGTGATTTCCCTGGAGGACTTCTCTCTCTGCTCTAATGATCTTTCCTATCATTGGAGTTTCATGGACTGGGAAGTGATGGGAACCATAAATCTTCAAGTCAGCATTTATCAGAAGCCATGGTGTGAGGTGTCTGTCATGCCAAGAGGAAGGCAAAGTTTTCTCAGCCCCTGTGGCAGGGAAAATGAAAAACATTGACAGCAAATAACTCTGGAGTTTATGTGGTCATGTGCTGCATGACCACAACTCTAAAATGTAATGGCTTATAACAAATCATGTTTGTTGCTCCCAGTACTGTGGGTTGGCCATGTGAGTTCAACTGAGTAGCTCTTCTGGTCTCATCTGGCAGCTTATGTGTCTGCATTCAGCTTCTAGTCAGCTGGGAAGATCTGCTTCTGGGAGTTGAGTGGCTCTTGGTTTAGATGATAAGGGTCACTGGGTTTCCTAGATCACCCTCATCTTCCAGAAGGCTAGTCTGGGCTTGTTCATATGATGCCAGCACCCAAAGAGAGTGGGCAGAAATACACACAGTCCCTTAAGATCTGTCCAAGAAACTGACCCAGTATTACTTCTGCTGAATTCTGTTGGCCAAACAAGTTGCAGCCTACATGAGAGAGGTGGGAAAATAGGCAGCACTTGTGATAGGAGAAGCTGCAAAATTAGACTATAAAGGGTTACGGGCACAGAGAGAAACAAATGAAGATTCTGGTCATGCTTGTGGTCTATTAAGTAAAGTGAGAAAACACTAATTTGCCTTGTTGAAGGTTTGGGTATGTCTTGGAAGCAGGTTTTTAAGTTTGTTACATTCAGCTGCAGAAATTGACTGAGCCCCAAAACTTTGTTCATTGCTGGTCCTTGTTATAATTGGAAAGAAATATTGAACATTTGGCTGTCACTGTAAAACAAGAATCTTTTGGCAGGGTGGATGGTGGGGGTTCAGGAGGGAAGAGGGAAATAAGATGGGCAGCAGAATGGGTGTGGAATTGGAAATCTCCATACACTTCCCCTTTATTCCTTTCGGAACACTTCTGGTGTTACCTATATGTGTTGTCCATGGATTTCCAATTATTTTTCCCTGTAAAAATACTTTTTGAATGTTTGAATCTAAAATCTTTTTAGGGGAGCCGGCACAGATGAGAATGTTATAAAAAGCCTTCTCCTCGCCTGACTTTATTTTGACCCTGCTAAAGGACTTCAGGACTCAGGTGGTTTATTGGGTTTTCGGCTGCATGTCAATGAATGTTTCAGAACCACCATACAAGATTTGTTCATTTAACAAATACTTGTTGAGCTATGAGCCCAAATTATATTTAGAACCCAGGAATAGGATAGTGAGCAAAACAGGCACATAGATGAATGTGCACTTTCAGCTGTTGCAGGTGTCACAGATGAGAGGTCAGCTGCCTCCAGAGCCTCCTGTCCTAGACAGGGAGGCCAGGAATGCCTTCTTTGAACTGAGACCTGCAGAGTGAATGAAGTTAACTAGGCAAAGAAAAGACCGAAGAGCATTTCTGTTAGAGGAAGTAGCCTGTGCAAAGGCCCTGTGGTGGGAAGAAACATGGCATAAGGCCCATGGGGTCAGGAAGGCTAGACCAAAGAGCAGGAGGGAGAGATAGAGGCCATCCTGTACACTTTATCAGCAAGTGTCACTTAGTCCCTCTCATGCCCACACTGAGACCTAATGTTGGGCATAATGTGAACTTTTTGCCTTGAGACTTGGTGCAAGCATTCCTGTCTTAGAAAAGCAGCTTTCTGCTGGCAAGCATCAGGATGCAGGCTGACTTCGCTGTGACACTTGTCTGCACACTTCATAGTTAGTGGGTTTGGTCACGTAGATCTGCATGCTCTGAGGATCTGGATGTGTTAAGAGACCATCTCTGCCTCATTTCTGTCCCTAGTCTATGTACTATAGCTGTTCCTCCAGCACCACAAGATAGCCATTGTGGTTAGCAACTATGTCAAGAAACCCAGAAAGACAGCAGAATGTCTTTGGGCTAACTGCTCCATGGCCCTGAGGGCTGAGCTATATGTACAATGAGAAGGATGATCTCTTACATGTGGCTGTTGAAAGATTAAACAAGGGTGCTATTATGGTGACCAGTAAAAATATGTACTATGCACCTTTTCCATGGCTTCTGGATACTTCCTGAAGAAAGTTTTGAATGTGTTAGCTGGTAACAGTTTTGGATTTTGTCCTCTGAGGCTATTCTCTTTAGTATATGTGTATCTTTCTATTCCTCCCTTTCAAATTGGGCTGGGTGAGACAGTGTTTTGTCAGTACAGACATTCAATGCATGTTTTAACTCTTGTTCTATAGTCGCCTCTGTTATCTTGCTAGGAATCAAAATCTTTTGCCTATTCAGGTTGCAGCCAAGTGTTACCAAAAAGGAGGTGCATTTGAGAAGGAGAAGTTGGCCCTAGCCCATAACACTGCCCTGAGCATGAAATCCAAGAAAGTCAGCCCCAAGTAAGTGTCTTGAGCATCATTTCAGATTTGTTTTGATGAAAGCAACATGTTAAATATGTTGGTGTTAGGTTAATATTTCATGGAAGTATTGTCTTGTTTCCCTTCTTCCAGGCAAAAACAGTTGGAATATTTGGGACTGGCTAAGACCTATTTGGAGTGCAATGAACCAAAGCTGTCCCTTAAGTGTCTGAACTATGCCAAGGAGTTTCAACTCTCTGCCCAGCTGTGTGAGAGGCTCGGAAAGGTATGGTCCCCATCCCACAGCTGCTTATGAGGGAACTGGGCTTCATCTGAGCAGCTTGAGAAGTGGGCCTCTCGACATCTGCTTGTGGCACGGAGAGGCTCCAGGCATCCTAGGAAGAGGACACTGGCCCTGTTGACTCAATGGGTGGCCCTTCTTTTTGTACTTGCTCAAGTATTTATTTATTGATTGGCTATGCTTAATTAATTAATTATTAATTAAGTTATTGGTGCATTTTAAATATATGCAAGGATCACTTTCATCATATAGACATTGTACCTGTAAATGATTTATCTCAGTTCCTCCTTTTATTCTCTTTTCCTTATCCTCCCTTCAATCCTTCTTCCCCTCCTAATTTACTAAAGCTCTGTTTCCCTTTATCCCTCTTTTTTCATTTTGCTTTTCTTTTCCCTTCCCACCTCCGTAGTTCCTTTTCCCAATTAAGCACTTTCTTCCTATCTCATAAGATCTAGTATACATTTCTTAAGATCTAGTATACAATCTGATCTTTATACTTTCGGTTTCTTGCACCATACATGTGTGTTCAGTTTATTTCACTTAAGAGTATGGTCTCAAGGTGCATCCACTTACCTATAAATGTCTCAAGTTTATCCTTCTTTATAGCTGAGTAGTACTTCATTGTATTAAAAAACCACATCTTTATCCACTCATCAGTTGATGGGCATTTGAGCTATTTCCAAGATTTAGCTATTACAAACTGTGCAGCTATAAACATGTTTATCATACATAATAATTAGAATTATCAAGCCAGGTGTGGTGTCACATGCCTTTAATCCCAGCATTCGGGAGGCTGAGGCAGGAGGATCGTTGTGAGTTCAAGACCAGCCTGGGCTACAAAGTGAGTTCAAGGCCAGCCTGAACTGCATAATGAGACCCTGTCTTAAAAAAATAGAGCTGGGGATTTAACTCAGTGGCCTCAGTGCCTGCCTGGCAGGCGTAAGGTTGTGAGTTCAATCCCCGATACCAAAATAAATAAATAAATAAATAATTACAATTATCTTGGAGAATGGTATGAATACATATCACAACTTAAATCTTTTTTCCTTCCCCTTCCCTTTCATCTTCTCCTCTTCCTCCATTCCAAATGCCCTTCTGTCTCTACAAAGTTTACCTCCCTGTTTCCTATCATTTCTCTTTTATTTTGCTCTTTAAATTATTTTTGTTTTGAGTTTTTTGTATATGAGAAACCATATAATACTTAGCATTCTGTCTTATTTCACTTAGCATTATGATCTCATGTTGTACCCATTTTCCTGCAAATGACTCAAATTTATCTTTCTTTAAGCTGAGCAGTGCTTGTGTGTGTGTGTGTGTGTGTATTTTTCTTTATCCATTCATTTGTTGTTGGCTCTAGAGCACTTGAAAAATTTAACTATTATGAATTGTGCTGCTGTAAACATGGTTATGCATGTATAATTGTAATATGATGTCTTTAACACTTCTGGAAAGGTATAGCTGAGTCAAATGGAGTTTCTCTTTTTACTTTTTTTGGGAATCACTATACTGATTTCCATAGCAATTATACTAATTTATAAGAAAAGTTCCTTTTTCCTCATAGCCTCACTTGTTTTATTTTGTTTGGTTTTGTTTTTTGTTTTTGTTTTTGATGATAGCAATTCTTTCTTGGAATAAGACAAAACCTCAGTGTTGTTTTGGTTTGTATATCCCTGATGGCCAAAGATTCTGAACATTTTTTTCATGTACTTGGCCATTGGTACTTCTTTATTTTGAAACATGTCTATTCATTTTAATTTCCCATTTTTAATTGATTCTTTTATTTGGGGGAAGTCTAATTTTATTTTTTTAATATATTCTAGATATTAGTCCTCTGTCTGAGTAGCTGGCAGAGTTTTTTTCCATTTTGTAGGTTGTCTCTTCACCCTGTTTATTGTTTCTTTTGCTGTGGAAGAGCTTTTTAATTTGATATAATTCCATTTGTTGATTCTTGGTATTATTTCTGTGCAATTGGGGTTCTGTTCAGAAAGACCTCACCTATGCCTATGTCTTCAAGAATTTTACCTATTTTATCTCCCATCAGATTCAGTGTTTCTGTTTTATTATCTAATTCTTTGATCCATCTTGATTTGATTTTATCTCTCACTCTATGATGAGCTTTTAGAAGGTTCTTTGTGTGTATGTTTTACACGCATTTGTATGTGCACACATGTCTATTAGCTTTCTGCTTCTGTGAGAATATATCTGCTAAAATAAACTGAGAAAGGAGAAGAGATTTATTTTAGCTCATGGTTGTGGAGGTTTCATTGCATGGTTATTTGACTGAGTTGCTTGTGGCAAGGCGGAAACATCAGATGGAAGGGCGTGACAGAGGAAAGCTGCTCAACTCATGATAGGTAGAAGAAAGAGAGGGAGAGAGAGAGACAGAGACAGACAGACAGACAGATAGAGATAGACAAAGAGAGTAAAACAGATAAAGAGAGAGAGAAAGGGAAGGGAAGAAAGGGAGAGAGACAGACAGACAGAGAGACAGAGAGCAAAAGCTAGTGCTAGTGGTATTCTTCCTCCTGCCTTTGTTCCATCTGGCTTCTCACTCTGTTGGATGGTCACATTCAGGTCACATCTCTCCTATCCATTTGCTGTTGCATATGTCAGTTGTATCCAGAAACGCTCTCAAAGACACATGTACAAGTGTGCTTTACTAATTTCCTAGATGTTTTTAAAATATAACCCAATTTATAAGCAATATTAATCATTATACTATCCATTTTTGTGTTAATGTTCAAGGACTGATGTTAACCACAGGGAGGCTAAATGTTCAAACCAATTTATTAGAATATCCCTGCCTTCTCTTTCACTGTGTTCACAGTCTAGAATTTGATTGGGTCCATGGTCTGCCATTTACATGGAGTTTTTCTGTATTCCCAGTAATTACTCTATATCTGTCCTATCCAATCTCACAGCTGCCTGTTCCTATTAAGTTTAAATTTTAAATTAATTAAAATATAATAAAGTTTTAAAATTCATCTCCTTAGCCTCATTAGCCACATTGGGACCACTCACTATTTCAGAACATTTCCATCACTGCAAGAAGCTTTGTTTGACAAATCTGCTAGTCTAGAACCAAGCTGCTCACAGAGAGGTCAACAGACTGGCAGGGAGCCACAAACTGTTATTTGTCTGCAGGAAGATTAATACAGAAGAGAGAATAGAAGTAAGCTGTTAGAAATTTTTTATAGCCATGTGGCATTGCTGTGACATCCAAGTGGTGACTATTTTCGCAGTGATTAAATTTTAATGTGTCAGTTGTGATGGATTAGAAATGCAAAACAATCTGGCCTTCACTACAAGTATTTGGAGAAACTGTGCTTGAGAGTGTCCCACTGTGAGCAGTTGTGTTTCTTCTTTTGCCAGGGTTTTCATGTCTGTATGTCCAATGTGGTAGCTCCTGGCATTTCCAGAGTACCCTGGGAATGGCAGGGATGGGAGTGTGACCTACTGGGAGACTGATAAGATTGGACCCTCTTGATGATGTTTGCCTTTCTCTGTTTATTATTGGATGTGACTTGTCAGAATATGGGAGACAGAGATGGAATAGGGAGATTAGAGAAGATATTTCATTGTGGATGAAAATGTTGGTTCTGTATTCAAGGAACTAGAATAGTTTTCCAACTTCTTCAATTTGTTTAGCCTCTGTCTTCCAGTTTCCAGTGCCACCACCTTGCACATTTAATGCCACTACAGGGGAAAGGTCTAAGCCAAGCACTTTCCACTTTTTGAGTACCAGTGTCTGGCATGACTGAACCAGATACCTTTCTTGTCTACTTTCTCACCCTGCACCTCTGCCTGCCAAGCTCTGCCTCTGAAGTGGGGGTGGGAGGACCAGGAGCCCATAACCATAGCGCGCATGCCCTACTCTAGTACTGGAGCACCTTTGACCTGCTCCTAAGGCACAGCTTACACTTTCTCCTCCTGCTTGCACAGGCTTTGTTCCTGGGCGCAGCTTCTTCTCTTCATTAAATTCATCCTGGCTGCTCTAGATGCCTCTCACGGCAGGCATGGTGGCTTATTTCTGTCATACTAATACCAGGGGCTGAGATGGAGGTCGGCAAGTTTAAGCATAGACCTTGTCTTAAGATGAAAACTAAAAGAAAGGGAGGGGGTCATGGACATAGCTCACATAAAACAACACAGCTGGGTTTAATTCCCAGTATTGCACACACAAAACAGCACAACTCACTCAGGAAAGAATTAGATCTCTACCTTTGTTTAGGTTCCTCCATGGAAAGGTGTTCATTCCTCAGTCAGTATCACTCTTCTTGTGATTGTCTGCCCAGTTTGACTAGCAAGTTTCAAATTGACCAGCTTTGCATCTGCTGTTGCCTAAATTCTCAGGCCAAATTGCCTCCCCGCTCCCAATCCCCAAATGCATGCTACCCCTGGGAAGAAATGTTTGTGAGAATGCTGTGGGAGCATAAGATTTCCTTTCAGGGATTCCTATGCCTTACCTGCTTTTTGCTTCTCAGAGAGCAACATTGGTTTCCACAGAAAGCTTTCCAAGTCCTTACCCTAGATGGCAGGTGGGGCCTCCTCATCGATCAGGATAAGCCAGAGTAGAGAACTGACAGAGTTGTCACTCTTTTCTCTCTCTCTAGTTGGACACATATTCAATACCTAATAGATTTTTATATACACACAGGGATTTAGTGATTAGTGTTGTCATAGAGAGAAGAATGGAGTGGTAAGATACAGAGTTTTGTTGATTTAACTGAGATTGGTCAAGGAGTTCCCTGATCTATGAGGTCTTTGGCCACAGAAGAAACTTACATCTGAATCTTGTTTTTCTTTAGCATCTTGGGTAACATTTCTCATTAAAGGTGAGTTTTTTGTTTTGTTTTGTTTTGTTTTGTTTTGTTTGGTACTGAGGATCGAACTCACAACCTTGTGCCTGCCAGGCAGGCGCTTAAGCCAAAAGCCTTTTTTTAGTGGTCCAGGAACGTGTATTTTGTTTTGTTTCATTTTTATTTTGTTTACTCTTAGAGCCCAGGTGCAGCAAGTAGATTTATAAAGTTAAATATTCACCAAATAGGCAGATCCTCTATCCCACTATAGGTGCTGAGTGACCAGCAGGCCACAAAGCAAAAGCTTCTGTCTCTTCAGAGCTTCTCTTTCCAGTGCGGGACATAGATAAACCAATAGTGTATGAGATGTCAGTAGTACAAAAGCTGAGAAGAAAACACAGTAAAGGAAGAGGGCAGATCAGGCATTGCTATTTTAAGCAGTGGGGTCTGAGCTGAGTTTTCTGCAGAAATTCCGACAATGGTTGTTGGAAGGCATCACTGGCTAACATTCCCAAGGAGGGAGCATTTTGGTAAGTTTGAAGGACAGGAAGGAAGCTAGTTTGGTCGGAACATGGTGCAAAGGGTAGAAATGATACCAAGAGCAAGAAGGGTGGCAGGAGCAGATCATAAGATGAAAGACGATGTAGTCTGTGATAAGGAATGGTTTTTGTTCAAATGGGATAGGGATCCAAGGGAAGAATTCAAGCGGAGGAGTGACATAAAACTAGTTATTTGGTTGTAGAGAAATAAGAACAGAAAGGCCAGTTGGGAAAGTCTAGCAGCAGCTTAGGCTGAGGTGATAGAGCTAGATTGCGTGATAGCCATGGACAGGGTCATATCTTGGAAATTCTGGGAAAGCCAAGCAGAAGCTGAGGGACTGGATGGAAACTACAAAAGGAGTAAGAGTGACTATCCTTTTCTGTTCATGGCAAACCCACCATTGGTGGGTCTAGGACCACTCATTGCGCTTTTTTGTTTGTTATCTTCCTTTTCACAGCCAATTTCCATCCCTTTTGCTTCTCATTGGCAGCCATTCTAAACATTCAGTGTATGTCCTCAAATGCCAGCATTATTAAATGAATAGTGTTATTTTCTGCTTATATATATGTTAACTTATCTAAATGACATCTTGTCCTGCTTTTTAATATTTTTCTATCCTTTACTATTTTGTGTTAAGTTCTGGCTATGTCCCTGACTCCTGGTGCTATTCCAGCAGTGTTACTTATCCATCTCCCTGCAGGGTGACTCCAGGATACTCCTGATCCTGATTGCCACACACAGCATTGTGGTGTGCTCTATATCCTTACAGCCCTGTGTGAGCTTATGCATGCATTGCTAGGTATGGCTTGCTGCCCTGGGATATGTGTACACTGGACTTCATTTTAATAATGACTGCTCTGCTTTCCAGAATGGTCATTTCACTTTGTGCATGAGGGTTCTGTGTTCCTCCATTTTCTTGACCATGTTCAGCAGATTCTGATTTTCTGTTCTTGTAAACCTGGTGGATTTATTTCACTGTGATTTTAATTTGCTTTTCTGTGTTAGTAAAGATGAGTATCCTCATTTATTTTATAGTAGTTCAAATTTCACCTCCTGAAAACTGCTGGTTTATATCATTTACCTAATTTTCTGTTGCATTTCCAGATAAGTCTTTAACTTGTGGCTGCAGGAATGCTTTTTATGTTTTAGATCTTCCAAGTTTTATAACCACTTGTCACATATGGTGTTTAAATTCAAATTAATTAAAATTAAATAAAATTGAAACATCAGTTTCTACATGTTAGTAGATAGCAGATTGGATAGCACAGATTAGTGGATAGCAGATTAGATAGCACAGAACATTTCTGTCTTCATAGATAATTCCATGATGCAGATGTTAAAATCTGTCTTCTAATAACTTTATTTCTTAGGCCCTATATTTAAGTTTGGTGTTATTAAATCCATCAGTTTTTCTCCTAAAGTTTTTGTGTTGGATTTAGTTGAATAACTTATTTACCTCCAGGTCACAAAAACATTCTCATACATTTTACCTCAAATAGTTTTCATATTTAGATCTTGAATCACCCAGGATTTACCTTTGTGTATAGTATAAAGTTGGGATTTAACTTTTTATTCCATATTTTATAGAAGAGTTAGTTTTCTTAATACCTGTATTTTAGTATTGTTAGTGGGTTCTAAAAAAAATCAGACATATAACCTTTCTCTTTAGTATTCATGGTATTAGTTTATTTTTAAGGTAAAAAGTTATGAATAGTCTAAAAAAAGTAAAATTTTACTCTGTCCTAGATAAGAGATGCGGCCTATTTCTATAAGCGAAGCCAGTGCTACAAAGATGCTTTCAGATGCTTTGAGCAAATTCAGGAATTTGATCTAGCACTCAAAATGTACTGCCAAGAGGAGCTTTTTGAAGAAGCTGCTATTGCAGTGGAAAAGTAGGTGGTTTTATTCTTTACCATCTCCCTCTCTTCCTCCTGCTTGTCTCTGGGGCAGCCTGCCCTGGGTGTGGTATCCTGCTGCATCTGAAGTGGCTTTGACCATGTCAACCTCCTCCCACTTGAGTGGTGGCCTTTGATGCTAGGTCAGCAGCTCCTCAAAAGCGGAACTATGTTTTTCACTCTCTTGTATAAGTTTTGACACAGTGTCATGAAGAAAGAGGCTAGAGAAGATGAAGGGTGTGTTACAAGTGTGTTTATAGCAGGATATACTGACTTCAGTCGGTAGAATAAAGGGGAACCCTGAGAGCTTCATTAATCTCACATGAATCCAATCACCACATTGGCAAAAGAGAAAAATCACAAATTAGATAGTAAGGGGAAGACCAAGAAAATTGCTTATGTGTATACAGAAACCGTTTCTTCCCTTCTCATTAATCACATTCAAATTTATCAGAGTTGTATAACCAAATGATTGTCATGCTTTATGAGATCTGAAGGGATGTTGTTGAAGGATATTTTGTGACTATCCATAAATTCTGCCCTATACATTGCCTTTCAAACTTAACTCCCACTTGCTTGAATTGCAACTCCAGTCTTTCATTAAGTAAGCACACTGATGCCTGATTCCTTTGAAGAATAAAGATATTATGATAACCATCTAATGATGCATTTATAAAAGTACTTGAATGCTTGGCAAGTTTCTATCTTATTTTGTAATACCTACATATTGTGGGAGTCTTTAGTAGCTCTGTGCTACTAAAATATTCTCTGTGGAGAGAATTTCATGTTGGTTGCATGATAACAAATTGATGTTTGTGTATTCTGTTTTCACAGATATGAAGAAATGCTAAAGACCAAGACTCTTCCTATTTCCAAGCTCTCCTATTCTGCTAGTCAGTTTTATGTAGAAGCCGCGGCTAAGTACCTGAGTGCAAATAAGATCAAAGAAATGATGGCTGTCCTCTCAAAGCTAGACATAGAAGATCAACTTGTGTTCCTAAAGTCTCGAAAATGCCTAGCAGAAGCCGCAGACCTGCTGAACAAGGAAGGTCGGAGAGAAGAGGCTGCCTTGTTGATGAAACAGCATGGTTGCCTCCTGGAGGCTGCTAGGCTCACTGCTGACAAGGACTTCCAGGCCTCGTGTCTGCTGGGGGTTGCTCGCCTCAATGTGGCCAGAGCTTCTGATATAGAACAGACTAAGTCCATTCTACAAGAAGCTCTTGATCTCTGCTATGAAACCAGCCAGTTTTCTGGCATTGCAGAGGCCAAATTCCTACAGGGAGTAATCCTGAGAGACTTTCAGAAACTCAAAGATGCTTTCTTCAGATTTGAAACACTCAATCACTCAGCTGGGGTTGTGGAAGCCCTTTATGAAGCAGCCAGACAGTGTGAGGCTGACCTTGAGAAAGTTCTGGCTCTGGCTCCATGGGGTTTAGAAGTTCTTCTCAATCTGGTCAGGGCTCTCAAACGAGTGACTAACAATGCTGAGAAGGAAATGGTCAAATCTTGCTTTGAATTTTTTGGAATTTCTCAGGTGGATGCGAAGTATTGCCAGATAGCTCAGAATGACCCTGGGCCCATCTTAAGAATAATTTTTGACCTGGATATGAATTTGAGAGAGAAGACGACAAAAGACCATTTCTTGATAATGACTGATCAAGTGAAATTAGCCCTAAATAAACACCTTCTGAGCAGGCTATGTCAGATCACACAAAGCCTGCTTGGGAAGACTTACCCAGGCATCTGCTTGAAGTTTGTTGTAGGCTTAAAATGTGAAGATAAAAACTGTGAAGACTTTCATAGACCCCTGCGGCGTTGTGAGGCCAAGTGTATGGTTCAGTCAAAAATGCATTTGGTGGCAATCAATGGATTGCTTTTGGAAGCCAAAAATGTATTCCCTAAAATCTTAGCTGAAGAACTTGAAGAAATAGATTATATTTTGTCTACAGATGTATATGGTCTTTGCAAATCTTTCCTAAATTTCCTTTTCCCTAGGCATTTCCATCAGAGAGTGCTGTCAGAAAACCCCATGGCATGCAAAGAAATCCTCAAACCACATTACAAATCCTTCCGATCCTACAGGTTTGCTTTGAAAAAATACATCCACAATCTGTTTCAAAATGAAACAGCGTGCAGCCGTCGGGAGTCCACAGACTTGTGGCTTAGCGCCATGCAGGCTTTCCTTCTCTCCTCCAGCTATCCAGAGGAGTTTGAAAAGCTGCTCCACCAGGAGGAAGACAACTACAACAGGGAATTGAAAGCTCTGGAGTCTGAAAAAGAGGAAAGGGGCAGAGGAAAAAGCAGCAAGATAAAAGGAATAGAAGGAAAATTCGGCATGCTAGTGCCCAACAAGGATGATGAAAGTGCAGAGAAGAACCATCTGTGCTTCATCCGGCTGCTAGAGAATTCTATTGACCAGTTGTATGTGCATAGGAATCCAGAAGACTACAAGAAGCTGTTTTACCGTTTCATGAATGTCCTCATCCAGAGGTGCAAAGAGCCACTTATCCCCAGCATTGGAAACACAGTTGCCCTGTTGGAGTTCCAATTTATCCACTGCAGTGTGGTGCTGGCCCGCCTGTGGAAGAATGCTATCCTGTGCCTCCCCAAGAGCTACATTGCACTCCTGCACTACTGGGGGTTCCTGTTCAGCAAGAAGGACAAAGAGCTTGGGGATATGTTCTCTATTATTCAGGAATATAAACCGAAGGATGTGACAAGAGCCATTCAGGACTTCCGATTCCACCTCTCCTACCTTGTCAAGGTGCTATGTGGTTATGAGAATATAAACTTCAATGTCCTGCTTGATGCCTTCAGTGAAATAGACTATGTGGTCTCAGGGGAGGCAGAGCGGACACTGGTGCTGTGCTTGGTAATGCTAGTAAATGCTGAGGAGTTCCTGCAGCCATTCTGCAAGCCTCTTCTGTACCGCCATTTTCAGGAGATTGAGACAAGGCTGGAGCTAATGAGCTTGGACTGTCCTGACCAGGTTCCTGAGAGGCTGCAGAAGGCTGTGAGGCGGGTGGTGATGGCAGTCAATGTGAAGTTTGTGGCTGAGGCCCTGAAAGAGCTGCTGTTTGAGAGAGATGAAGAATATCTGATGGACTGCCACTGGCGCTGGGACAGTGTGCACTCCAAAGGGTCTGTGGTCCATGGTCTCTGTCATGAGGAAGTCAGATTAAGCCGCTTGCTCTGTGTTGGCCCGGTAGACTACTTCACTGAACTTGACTGTGAGTTTGGTGAGGATGAGACAGATGAGCTGGTATTGGAAGACCGAGACTACCTCCTGGCCACCATCCTTTCACAGAAGCAGAGAAAGGCTTCCATCCAACGGAAGTTGAGAAGAATATGCCTGGTGGTATCTCTGTGCATCAGTTGGAGGCGATGGGTCCAGATGGAGCATGACAGAGAAGAGCCTAGGGAACCCAGAGCTGGAAACTTTAAAAAGGCCGATGTGGACAGGACCCAGTGTGATCTGTGTGGAGTGAAATTCACCCGCGGCCCTGAGAACTATTTCAACTCCAACAAAGCATTTGAGGGAGTAGCTTCAGAGGCCGTGATTCTTTCTAGGGTTGACCTGGAAGGGAAGGAGTGTTGGGAGAGGAGTAGTGAGTCCTATGAGCAGCACATCCGCCTAGAAAGCCACCAGAGGCAACAAGTTGCTTACCAGAAATACTCAGAATTTTTCCATGAGAGGGTGGACCCGGCCATTTATGAAGGCAAACTGGTGGTGCAGGACATTGAGCAGAGCAGATGGATCCGTAGTCACCTGGGGTCTAAAGAGCACAGCCACATGCTGCAGAGGAAGGTCCAGGAGCACATCAAGAGGGTTTCAGATTTGGTGGAGGACCTCTACAGGAGAAAGGCCTGGGCTGGTGGTAAGGGCCACAGAGATGGGAGCCTAGACTGGGTTAGACAGGCATGCTAGGTGATCAGAGTTATATTCTTCATAGTGACATCTGATTTGGGGATGATGGAATCCTGGTATTGAAAAGATACAAGTAAAGAATGTTTGTTCTCAAACTACAGCTCATTGTTTAGATTACTCCTCCCCAATTAAAATATCGTGATTTTCTTTGGCCAGAATGATTTCCCCAGATACTACAGATGAGAAAATAGTTTGGTCACTAATTCTATGGAGAAGATTTAGAAAAAATATTGAAGAACTTGAGAAAAGCCTTTAAGGTTCTGTTGATTGATTCATTCAGTGACCTTTTTTTTGAGCAGCTACTTCGTGCTGAACCTGAGAGTAAGAACTGGAAGTATGCATCTGGGCTTTTCTTTTTTGGATCCTTTTAAGTCATACCCAGTTTGAGCCTTTAGAAATAAGAATTCTTGAGTGGTCTTAGAATCAGGTTACTCCTAGTTACCTTATTAGGTACTCCTTAGCAACATTGAATGAAAGATATATATATATATATATATATATATATATATATATATATAGTGAAACTACATATATTGAAACATTCTGTAATTCAGATACTGTACCCAGCTCAGAGTTTAATGACATTTTTATTATAGAAAGGTTTGCTATTGGCAGTCTCTACAGACATGCAGTAATACTACTGATGAGCTAACATTTAAAGGTAGCTTATGCTTGAGGTGGCAAAAGGCCACTCTATAAGGAGGGTTGTCTTCAGGGAAAGCACACACAGACTAGCTCTTAGGGGATGGGGACTTTGACTCTTTGTTTGATGTTCTAGTGCCTATAGTAGCCTCTTCACTCAGAGCCCCTGTCTTTTGGTTTCTGTAGCGGAGGAGGCAATGACTCGGCTGGTAATGATTCTGGTCGTGTCTGTTAAGGATGCGCAGGAGTGGTTGACGAAAACAGAGCTCCACTTGAAGGAGGAAGGTAAGAAGTCCTTTACTCCAGGAAAAGGAAATACTTTGGGTCTTGTGGTTCTTCATACTGCTGTATCCCAGGTGAATCTGAAATAAGGCAGCCACCCAACCCAATAAACTTTCATTGTCTAGGAGCATAATTTCTAATGAATTAGTAACACAGTATCTAAATTTCCTAATCTGATTGTGAGGACAATTATTCTGCCTTCCTGTTGGTTGCTAAAACTTCTTTTGCTACTCATCAGCACATACTCAATACAGAGACTCTCAAGAACAAAGTATTGCAGAATTGTCCCTTGATAAAGTTGTTTGCTGGTGTCAATTATTCATTTAAATTGGTGGATATTTACTGAGTATCTAGTGTCCAACAGCATTCTTCTGGGCCTGGGAATACCTTGTGAACAAAACAAAACATCCTTGGAGAAGTCTGCAGGCTTCTTGCCACAGAGGGTCACAGGCTTGTGTAGAATTAGTCATGTTTCTTAACTGACAGTCAGAATTTTCTTGCTAAGTTATATGTGATCCAGAATGTCTTCCCTCTTACCCTTTCTACCTGCTGCCCCCTGCCAAACCAGATCACATAATTTTTCTTGCTCTGAAATTTCACTAGCTTTGGGTGCTCTTCAGAGTCTTAATTCAGCTGCTACTACAAAATCCAGGTCTTGGAGCTGGGGAGAATTTGAAGGAACTTGATACAGATGTCTGTACCCATAAAAAACTTTTAGCATATAGGTCCTTCTGGAACCTAAGCTTTTATAATCATTTCAAGAGGGAGGTAATAATTATACCAACTCGAAAGTATGGTTGAGCTAAGTTTTGCTTGATTTGTCATTTATTAAAGGGCTTCTACAATAACAGCAGAAGAATCAACCTATAAAGAATTTAATTCTGGAGAAAGATGTTTAATTTGGCTCTTCCTGGGAGGCAGTATAAGTACATGCAGGAAAATTCTTTCTTTGGCACCCTAGTGGAAGTCTTTATTTCTTTTTTTCTTTTTTAAAAAATACTAGTACATATTAATTATACTGAATATTGGGTTGAATTGTGACATTTTCATACATGCATATAACATGTGGTACTTGTATTCTTTTCATCCTTCCTGTTGCCCTCCCTTACTCTCCCCTCTTTAATTTAAAACAATTGCAGAGACATTAGCTTTCACTAGGATGTGGTATTTAGAGTGGGATAGTGGGAAGGGGTCACCATTTTCACTTTTTGTTTTTTGTTTCATGACTAGGTATTGTTCAGGATGATGATTATGAAAATGAAGTTGAAGACTTTGGTGAGCTCCGTCCTAGAAGGCGTTCACGGAAATGTGGAAAGCAGAGAAAATACTAATGTCTACACAACCGCTGCTTCCTAAACCTTGAGAACATTCCATCCAGTCTTAGAATTCTGAGTGCTGGGGCAGAAGAAAAAAAGAATGTAAATTAGCATTTAAAGAAAGTGTAGGGGGAGTCCAACATCACTTTTGCTTCTTGTTTCTTGCTTTTTCTTTCAATGATCACTTAGGATTTGATTGCTCCCTCACCTGAGGGATCTCCTAAGTGTTTTCCCAGTAAAATCTAGCAGTATTAGTCCCCCCGAACGTGTTCAAGTTAGAGGAGTCATAGTTGAAGGGAATGTTAGAACTCCTCACTCTAAATTCCCCAGACTTTCTGACTCATTGTCATCATGACATGTCAGTAGCAGAGGACTAGCCATTTAAGATGACACCCCGCACTTCAGAGTTGCCAGTGCTCTGGGCTAGGAAATTCCTTTATAGATCCCCACATCTCTGCCACACTGCTGCAACAGCAAGTAGTACAAAAGCTGTGTGTCCCCAAGGTCCTACACCAGCCATCCCTGAGCCCAGAGTGTATTACGATCATCTCTGAGCCCACTTGTAGTATAGTGTAGTTCCTTTTGTTATATATGTTAGTATTTTCTCTCTATGGCAACTGTTCTGCCCTCCCTCCCTCCATTGTTTGTTACCATTCTCAGCTACCTGTGTAAGTCAGGTTAGACTACCTCAGAACGTAATTAAGAATTCACCTAGCATCCTTTGGAAGGCCTTTCCCTCTAGGAGAGAGTAGCTGGAGGACATTTCTAGCTTGCCTCTCCAAGGTGATCTTAACTCTGCCTTGGCTATGGTGCATACTTTCCCAAA
Source organism: Dasyprocta punctata (assembly GCA_004363535.1). Lineage (NCBI taxonomy): Eukaryota > Metazoa > Chordata > Mammalia > Rodentia > Dasyproctidae > Dasyprocta > Dasyprocta punctata. Next base: position 60,828 of record RJWM01005818.1, on the reverse strand, counting down.
ACAGTGCTTTGTATGAAGCCCTATACATCTAGATTTCTTGGATTTCCCTAGCAAGCTTGTCACCCAAGCTTAGGCTGACGTTTGATGATAGTGGAATAGTGACCTACAGAATTGCAATTTAGGGACAAGTAGACAAAGGAGTAAGCCAACCTTTCAGTGCCAGTTCTTCAGGATTTGCCTAGGAATCACTGCCATGTGGCTGGTGGGCCCTTGTGGGGGTTGGATGTAGGCCTGTTTGCGGGAGGCTAGTGTTCCCCCTATGTCCACTGAGCCAGCAGCCATTTGGTCTGATCCCATTCAGGAAGCCTTCATGCCTCTCTGATGGTTACTGCTACTTTACTGCACTCTTTGGTGGTTTGGTCCTCAGAACAAATCAATTTTTCTGCTGCTGCTTTTGCTGCTTATTGTTTTCCTTTTATTATATAAGTGATTCATTTGCTTCAAAGTTTATGTTTCTAATTTTTATGCCGGGTGTTTTTTTTTAAATAAATTTTACTTGTCAGAAAAAGGGGAAAGAAAACAACACAATGAAATCTTGCTGTACTGCCACATTTTTATAAAGTTAAGTCATTTCTCTTACATGCTGCTGTCTTTTTGATTATTTCTGATCTCAACAAAGAGAGAAAGTGTACATTTTGGGGCTGGTCCTGTCTAGTCATCTGGTTGATGCTGCCAGAGCCGAAGGTTTTCTATGCTTGCTGAATGAAGAAACCCAGGGTCAGAAAAATAAATCTTAGTGTTTTATTTTCAGGGACTCATAACTGGTTGCAATGCTGTTAAGTGCCAGCCACTTACACATTATTTCAAATTTGGGTTCTCATGAACATGTAGGCTTTGTGTTGTATGGCATTTTGTCAGTCCTCTGTTCCATGGTTTTCCCCTAGGAATGAGCATTGCTCTGGAAATTGAATCCCTCTCTTAGTCCCAATAAACCAGGTAATCTGGGGTAAGTCAGAGTCTTCATCACTGAGTGCAGCATCCTCCTCTCGGGGACCTCATCATTTGGTGTGGGACACATGAAAAAATAATAGTAATAGAAAGGTACGTTGCATGGTGGTGGTAGCAGCATTTATATAAACAGCTAGGCCCTCAGTTTCCCCTTTGGGACACTGGTCTTGCCACAATTGGTCAAGAAATTGGTCTTGACACAGAATGATTCTGTAAATCATTGCCATTTCAGTACTCTCAGGTCTTGGTGTTACGAACTTGTGTGGGGCAAGCAGGACATCTGAGCCTTGGCAAGCAAAGTGTTCAGTTCTTTGATCAAGATTAAAGAGGCTCAGCACTGGGATGGATCATCCTGCTGATCTGTTTGTCAGACCCCTGCCTGGACAGAGAAGAAAAATTCCCAGGGCAGAGCTGCTGACAGCTGCTGAGGCCCAGAGATAAAAGGGAGCCAGAGCTTGCCAAAGGAGATGAGCAAGCAGCTCCCTACACAGCTGCAACTGCAAGGTATGGATGTCATCAAGGCTCCCCAGACCCACACTAAAAATTTCCCACTCCCTTCCTTTCCCTTCCCTTATCCAACACCCCTACAAAACCTTCCCCCACCCGTCTCTCGAGGCCAGTGGTCTTACCACCCTTGGCCCACCTGCACCCAGGCTTGAATAAACTTCACTTATTGCTTCAATTTTGCCTGACTTGGTGGCCCTGGTTGCACTTCAGCTTACTGTAACACTGTTCCATAGAACTGCCTGAGAGATGCTTCATCAAGAACTTATCACCACAGCATATAAGGGTCCTTAAAGTTGGGTGCTGAGGCTAGGAGTATGGAATTCAACCGAGGGAATAATGGCCATTAATGCCTGGAGTTCTGAAGCCCAGTTCAGTAGCAGGAGCTTTGGTGTCCCAAGCCTTGCCTTCCCTTGCCTGGAAATCCAGGGTGGGAGTGTGAGTCGGGTCCTCAACATCATGGTCAGATTCAGTTATTCACTTGGAAGGCTCACGGGACTCAGCATGTAGTTGTAGTCATGATTGACTCATTATTAAGGCAATCTGTACAGGGAAACTGCATGGAACACAGTAAAAGGATACCACTGCCAGCTTCCAGAGGTCCTTTCCAGTCACAGCGGACATACTTAATTCTCCATGTATGAAATACTGCCTGTCAGGGAATATTTAGTAAAGACAGATTGCTCAACATTTGTACTGGTGGCTACCCATGTAGGCATCTTCTGCCTAGCACATGTCAAAGTCCCAAAGTCTTAGAAGGTGTTCCACAGAAACTGAATTTTTATATAAACATTTTAGGCACTGATGGCCATTCTTACCAGTTCTGGGAATGATGGAAACCCTTTTGAAGCTCAAATTCTAGACACTAGCCGAGGACCCACCTTGCAAGCAAGGTTTTCAAAGGACAGTACTTAGGCCTGTTGTATTAATTATTGTCTCATGGGGAATTCCATCAAGCTAGGGCTTTGTTATGGTCACCCACTAGCTTACCTTATAGGTATCTCTCTGCATCCAGCTGCTGCAGAAGTATATATGTAACTACTGTCTATCTCTCCAGTCAAGGGAGTAAGAGTTCAGTGATGTTAATCTTCTAAATAAAAAGTTTCATGGAGAAAAGGAACATTTTCCTTCCAGTCTTAGGCATTAATTCTGCTTCCTTGTGATCATTGGTAACTGTTCAGCATATTGTTTGGGTCCCACGAGGCTTGCTGGGATTAAGGAGAAGGCCTTGTTTTTGCCTCTGATGCCTGTTTCCTCTTTCTCCCATAAACACATAAGAGCATTCTTATTTAAGAGTGTTTGTTCTCCTCAAATTCTTTCTGGGACAGTAATCCCATATTCTGATGGCAGAAGGAAGGGCAAAAACTGATGTGGAGGTTAATAGTATCTCAAGCTTGGTTAGGACCTCAGTACCTTACCAAACCACTGGTGGTGAAACTCTGATATGATGTAACTTACCCTGGATCACAAAGCCAGCCTGGGTCAGGACTGAGACCTGGACCTGGGTTTTCTAATGCCAGTCAGTATTCTTTCCACTAAGGACACACGTTCTAACATCAACAGCATTTGCCAGAAATTCTTTCTCAGCTCCATCACTCCTACCTAATTGGACATTTAGGAAGCTCATTTTCTTCAAACTCTTACTTGTCTTTTGCCAAGTGTTTTCCTATATGACAGTGGAATGCCCATCCAGGAAACTTGTGTGTTCTTCTGTTACCTAGCAGGAGCAGCCTGGCCTCTTGCCCCCAAATAGCTGCCCACCCCAGCCCAGCACTGCTCCTGAAGCTGACAGCTTACTCTCTCTTCTGTGCCCTCACCCTTTACTACCCTGAGTATTATAGTTCACCTGCAGGAGTCCCAGCTTCTGTATCCTTATCTCCACAACTATGTCTGATGAGGCAGTACTTTAACCTTTTACCAGATATCCTACCTTAGTCTCCTTAAGAGTAGACATTTGCAGTTCAAAAGGAGCCCCAGATTTTCCAGGAACCCTGGCCAGCCCTTACCACTGCAAGAACACCCATAGAACTCTGCAGTGTAGTGCCTACATTGCACTTGCTCTCACATAGAATAGGGAATATTAATTCTTGCAGGCTACCAAGGTCACCTACTCATGTCCAGAGTACATCAGCAATTAGTTTTTTTACTGCTACAGAGCAGGCTCTGCTGGATCCCTTCAAGGGACTAAGTCTGGTACCACCAGGGCAGGGGCAGGCGGATGGTGAACTGTGAGAGGGATGAAACCGACAGGTAAACAGAGCTTGCGTCCCACTTGCTAAACCTCACAGAGCCTTCTAGGCTGAACAAGGGGATTACTGCTGTGGTCCAGGAAAATGATCAAGGCTGTAATCATCCAGTCTTAAAATTGTAGCAAAGCCACGTACAGGTTTTACTTAATACTTCAGGAAACATTTCATGAAGCATTTAATTTTTAAATATAAAGAGCATTACATATGACTTTCCTGTTTCTAACTGGTCTCAGTAAGGCTTTAACAATCCCGGGTCTAATGGTTTAACAATAGTGTAATATGTACAGTGGTATCTTAGTTCATGAATTTGATTCTTTCCACAATTCTGGTCTCTCACTGAGTTGGAGGAAAACCAAATTGAATTCAGTGGTTAGGCTCAATAGCGACCTTATGGGAAAATTTGATTCAGTTCTCATCCAGTTCAGTTTGCGACCAGAATCATGGAGAGAATTCAGTTCAGGAACCGAGGTATCACTGTGTATGAATGTCAGTAGACACCATATTTTTAAAGACTAACTCAAATCCTACCTTAAACCCTATTCCCTCTGTAGTGGAAATGCAACCTAAGTCATTGTGAGGGAATCCTCTGCTTCCTTAGGGTCTCTCAAGCATTAGGAGACTTACATGGCATGGGTAAAATGAAGAAAGCTTTTTCTCCTTTTGTTCTTTATGGCTGCCATTATCTGAGGTAATGACTGACTTTTTCTCTTTCCAAGTTGAATATGGCAATGCTGGGAGACCTGAGGCATCTGGTACAGTCTCTGTAGTTGAAAAATTGAGTCATCTCTCTGAAGGTTTCCCATTATGTTGCACTGAGTGTGAATATGGTTCCCTATTGGACATAATGAATCCCAATGCCTGCCTCCTTCCTGAACTCATCCAGTTTCATTCTGCTTATCCAGAATGAAGCCTATCTTCTCTCTCTTATGGCTTGCTTTAGCCAATAGATTCAGCAGAAGTGACACTATCAATTCCAGCCCTTGCCTTTAAAAGGCCTGAAAACTTTTGGGGCAATTCAACTGATAGGTACCCTGCAACCACCAAGCTGTGCCAAACCCAAGCTAGTCATGTGCATAAGGTAGGTGGAGGAGCCCCAAGGGACTTCATGTGAGTGAAACCCTTTAAGTCCAGGTGCTAGCTGAATGTGGCCAAGCCAGTGCCCCTAGCTGATGCCAGATGGAGCAGAAGGACCTCTAGCTGAGACAGGCCCATTTTTGACTTTCCATAATCATGAAATTTAATAATAAGCTATTAAGTTTTGAGGTGAGTTATTATCAGCAATAGATAACCCAAGGGGGGACCTTCTGTGTGTCAGGTACTGTTAGGCCTGTTGTATCTGTGATCTCTAAATCTTACAATGGTTTTCCACAATATAGAGTGAGAACTTCTAATTTATGTATGTATGTGTAAAGTAAGGGGTGTACTTGAGGCCAGAGAGTGGGGTAGGTGGCAGAGCAGAGCTGTCTGCTGGGCCCCATGTATTATGCAACCTGTCACTGGGAGAAAAAGACTTAATCCCTTTCTTTCCTTAGCCTGGTAAGGATCTTAGTACCTTAGTACTTAGGACCCTAGCGCTCTGAGGGGATCCTTGAACCTGCCCTTGGAATCAAATATTTGTCATCTTGGTGACCTAGCAACCAGTTGATTGTGCAGGCTTCATCAGCAGCTGAGACTTGGTTACCAGGGCAACCTGCAGGAAGAGTGAGACCTTTGGACCAACGTTATAAGATATTTTTCCACTCCTAAGTTCTGTTTTCCCTGGGCTACTGGCACCCAACACTGCTGGCTTCTGTCACATAAGGACAGGTCTGATCCTAACGTTTGTGAGGCCTGGGGCAAGAATACAAACAAGGATGTCCCCTTCTCTTTCTCTTTCTATCCTTTGTTTCATTCCTACTCCATGAAATATTTCCTTTGCTTATCTGTGAACACTGCAGCCACACATTCCAACTCATTCCGTCTTCACTCTCTCCTCCCTAAACAGTTACCTTTGCTTCCTCTCTCCTTTTGAAACTAGGACATCAGAGAGGAAAAGGCTCAGGGATATTTAGGCAGGGAACTCCTGGGTATTAAATGTGATTGGGAGGGGGTCCTCATTTATGTGCTCTTTTTGTAGGTTCAGGGCACAGTATTTAGCTAACAATACATTATTGTGTCATTCTTCTTAGTCTTTTTCTCCTTGTGCATCTCCTTCACAATCTTTGTAGGACTGTTCCATGAATTTCCTGGGGAGAGATAAAGAAGCATCAGCTTCTGAACTGGGAAAGCACTGACAGTCCAAAGAATGACTCTGACAAGTCCAGCTTGGAAAAATTTATTAAGGGTTACTTGCAGCATAGTGGACAGCTTGTGAGCTGTACCATTATTGAAACCACCCTCCCTCTCTGTTTCACAAAGCAATACAGTATTTTTATGTAGTTCTAAGATAAACAACAAAAGCAGAAGCAAAAGACAAGAGTCCCTGGGAAAAGTGATGTGTACTCTAGACCCATCCTATCCTTATCAGGAACTTCACTGGTCTCAGGAAGCACTGTTGAGTTGACAATGTCAGATGACCTTGTTATGCTGCGGTTTGGCACATGGACCCAGCACCTGGTGAGGGGCCACTGGACAGCTACCCATTGGCCCCACTACAAGATTAGTTAGGGTTCTCCCTCCCTGCAAGGACAGAAACCATGAAACAATCAAAATCTTCTCAGTGACCGACCGATCCCTTCCCACCAACAGACATGATCACAGACACAGACTGCCTCAGCAGGCTGGCTGATCTGGGTCTGCGATGCTTTAAACATGTTCTGGGATCAGTACTATGTATTTGTCAGAAACCTGTGTCTCTGGGATCATCCTTAATTCGTGATTTTGAGGAAGGATAAATCAATGCAGCAAGAAGTAACTGTTCTCCTTTCTGCCACAAATACCTTTCCTGATATTGTCACTCTAAGTCTGCTTCAGATATTGTGACTGTAGAACGAAAGGCCAGGTTGGTGGCATGGGGAGATGTCTCCCTACCCAGCTATCCCCATAACAGCACACAGGTTAAGAGGTCATTGCAAACCTCTCTATTTAACCTGACAGACTTTAATTCCTGACTGCAGAGAAACCAAGTCTGCCAATAATATTAGACAGCTGATTCTCATTCCCACCTACCACCCAGGAAAACACATTCCCCACTCACCGAGGAAGAGGGAGACGCCATTAATAAGGTACGGGATGTTATTTAGGTGGCTGTTATTTAGAAACCTACCTCCTTGGTCTGCAGAATTCTAAACCCATTCAGAGTTTAGAATTCTGAGTTCTTTACCGCAGAGATACATGCATCTCACTCTTTTCATTGGCAGCACGACCTGATTATCTGAATAGTCCTTTTGGGAGGATGGATTGCAATAACCAAACAGGGTACCATCATTACAGTAACTTTGAAGTGATACCTAAGATTAAAAATTCATTTTATTTGGTGTGAATTCAGGCACTTTATTTAAAATATATGAGGGAATTTATAAAATGGGAGTAATGACAAAAACTTGTAACTCAGTTGTAATTGCATCAGCCAATCTGCCCCGCCTCTCTTACACACATAAACCAAGAATATGAAAAGATTTCAAGTAGGAATTTGGTGTCAGGGTAGAGGGTATGGTCATGAGCAATGAAGAAGTCTGGGGACAATGCTCTGTGTGCCCTTCATGGAGATCGGAACATTTCAGAAAGGGCTTTGTTCCCAAGAACCTAACTTTCTTTTAGAGACTGAGACTACTTTTAACCCAAATTTGAGTGATTATGCAGGACAGCTGCTTCAAGAAAATGTGTAGGCCAGTCTGTGATTTTGAAAGTCATCATTTTTAAGGTTAGGAGTGGGATGAGGGAGAAAACTAGAACAACTGGAGTTTCTGAAGGCATCCACAGAGATCTACACTTACTGTGTAGAAAGCTGCAACTCAAATTTACTTTGTTGCCAGTCTGGAGGACCTGGGTGGAGGCGACAATCTCTCATATCTGGATGGCCCAGACATTCTTTCATTACACTTCAAGTTCAGTGTGTCAGTTTCTGTCCTCATGCTCTCATTCACCATTACCAAATCGTGATAGGAAAAGGTTGACAATGGCCATGTTGGAGAGACCTTGGGAGAAGGGCCCTCCCACAAGTTGTATTAGGAACAAAATATTAGTCCACAGTATCTGGAGGGTACTTCAAAAATATCTGCTAAAATTAAAAGTGGATTCACTTTTAGATCTGTCATTCTTTTTTTCTTTGTAAAAAATCATTTTTAGTGGATAAAATATGGATAATGTACAATTTACTATACTAACCATTTTTAAGTGGATAGACAGTAGTGTAAAGTATGTTCATATTGTTGCAAATCCAACATGTAGAATATTTTCATGTTCTCCAACTGAAATGCTACCCACTGAACATTGTATTAGTCAGTTTTCTTGTCTCTGAAATGCAATACTTTACACCCACAACTTGAAGGAGGAAAAAATTTTATTTAGCTCATGGTTTGAGGTTTTAGTTCATGGTTCCAGAGCTTTGAGTACATTAGAATATGACTTCAGAGCAGGAACACCCTCGTGAAAGGGCATGGTGGAGCACGCTGCTTAGTTCATAGAAGCTGGGGAAAAAACCAGAATAGCACCAGAAAGGAATGGGCAAAAGGCCACATATGGTACCCAAAGCCACAACCCCATGAACTGCCCAGACACACCCAGGTGTGGCACTACTAACCTGCCAGGTATTTCTTAAATTGATGAAGTCAACCTATCAGGATCAATGGTCACAAACACCAACTGCCTATTTCCCCTTCTCCCAGTCCCTGGAAACCACCCTTCTACTTTCTGTCTTTTTTATTTGACTACTCTACCTAGCTAACTACCTTATATAAGTGGAATCATGCAGTATTTGTCCTTTTGTGATGGATTTATTTCATTCAGCATAACATCTTCAAGGTTCATCTATGTTGTAGCTTATGTCGTTGTCCTTTCCTTCATTTTAAAGCTTTATTCCATCATTTGTATATAATCCGCATTTCTACTTTTAGGGATTTATATTAGAAAAGATTTCCTACAAGTTTCTAAGTAAATGTTCACTTCAGAAGTGTCTGGAGAGTGCATAATTGTAAATATTTTCTAAGAAGCATCTAAATATGCTGGCACGGGAATATGGCAAAGATCAATTGCTTACTGAAAACTCAAGGTGAAGGAGAGAATCTGTGGTTCAATATATTTTTGTAAAAAATAAATAGTATAGTTCCAAATTATTAGTGGTGGTGACCTTAAGTATTCTGTAACAGTTGGATCTTAAAAAAAAGCTTGAATTGAGTTTTATGGACATACACACACACACACACAAAATGAAGTTGTCTTTTGAAATCAAAACAGAGGCACAAGAAGGAAACGTTTGTTACACAAAGGGGTCATCAGAAAAGAACCAGCTCTAGTATTTACAAAGAAATATTCAGATTTCCACAAAGCCAGCTTAATAGATAGTGCCCTGTAGTGAAGGACGCTCTTCCAGACACCCCTCAGAGTCCTCCACAGGACTATCTTAGTCCAGGTCTGTGTTTCTCACCCAGTTGATCCAAACCTATTTTGCTTCTCTAGACACCTATAAATCTCCAGCCTCCTGGAAATAAGATGGAATACCAGTTTCAAAGTTTGGCCATTATTTACACCTTGAATTTTGTAATTTGATCCTTTTTTTCTGTTGTTCTTGGCAGTCTTGGTTTTACTACACCTTCTAATTCCTTGAGAGTATCCTTGCCTTTGAATCTCACAACTGGTGGTTACCTCAGCTGTCTTCCCTGGCTTTTGTCAGTAATGCATCACTGCCATTTACTGAATGAGTCCTTCAAATTTTGTTATATAGGTGCCACTCAGGATATACAACAACAACCCAAGAGAGAGATGTTGTTATTAGATTTGAGGTCTTGTTCAGGTTTTTGTTGTTCTAAACAAAGTATTGAGTAGAACATCCAAGAGTAGCAGCAGGATCAATGATTTATCTGCAAGAGAAAAGACAAGATAAAACCTTGAAGCCATACTCTTAATTGAAATAAATCACACATACATGTGTAAACACTGCATTGTTTCTCTGGTGTGAGAAACCAAAAATGTAAACAAAGACCAAAATTTGTAATAGATACTGTGAAATAGGAAGAAATTGTTCAAATGGGAAGGGGAACTAGGAAGTGGGGAGGGGGGAGTTTTTGTAAATGAAGAGGGTTGAGGGGAAGGTAGGGAGATGGGAAAAAAAACCAAGAATCAAGTTGTATCATGTACAGGTACAAATTCCCTATAATGAATGTGATTATTTTGTATACCTAAAATGTACCAATAAACTTAATTTAAAAATAAAGACAAGATAAAGTCCGTGGGGGTTGGGAATGAGCCAGTGAGAAACACTCATGGAACCAAGGGGCTTGGTATTGAGAACTTTAAACCTTAGGGTTTGGGGTGGGATTGAGGGTTTAGTCTGGTTATGACTCCTGCCAATGAGTGGGTTGATTCAGTGCCTCCATCAGGCGGTGGAGTTTTTGACCTTTTATGGCTGTTGGAGGAACTGTCATGGCATTCAAAAGCACGGAGGGGTTAAACCTGATAGTCGATGACATGGTAATTAGGGTTGGGGTCCAGGCAAGGGTTGCAGAAAAAAACTGGATGCATGCCTGGGGATGTATTGTGCATAACTAAATTGTCTGGTAATCTTTTCTCATTGTGTTTAGATTTGGGAATCTTGGTCCTGGGCTAATGCTTAATTCTGAAGGTGAATCTAATCCAGAAAATGGGCTCCAAGGTGGCCCTCTTTTTTTCCAAATGTTTCCTTGGCTACCTTATGCATCATATCTAGCTCAAAAACAGCCTTTAAGATAGGTAGAAGGTCCCTTCTTGTTTCAGCCTTTTCTTTAGCTATCTCCTGCCTAAGTACCATTACTACATCCATTGGAGAAATGGATACCAAGGGCCTGAGAAGCTCATCTATCCCTGACACTCATGACTCCCACTCCAGTTATAGCCTGTGTCATAACTTGGAGCAGTGAAGAAATAGGGTGTGTGTTTTCTTGAGGTTAAGAATATTTTTGTTTCATCTTGTACTCCACCAGTTTTTCCTCCCTTCAGTTTTCCTTCAAGCAGATGTCAACATGTTTCCACTAACTGGAGTACTGTGGCTGTTTTAACTGCTGACCTTGCAGGTGCTAATTTGCCAGTGGGAAGAAGGTGGGAGGATTTTTTTCTTACAGAAATCCCTAGGCAGTTGTGTCAGCTGCAGAATGAGCTGCTGCCAAAGTCCATTCTCCTAGGTGAGGGTCCAGTTGGTGAACCCAGTGCTGGTGATTCTTTCCCACTGATTTTGTCAGCCTTGGAGAGACAACATTGGATAACACAAGGCTTAACCACCTCCAAGGAAGAGAAAGAGCCCCTCCCAGGGCATGTTCCTGACCTGGGCAGGGGGGAAGCACAGAACTATAGGTCAGGTAGTGACTAATTCAACTTAGAGTTTTGGTCAGAGCTGGGGGAAAATATTTCATCTCCTCCAGCTGGGCCTGTGCGATGTCAGAACAACTGAAAGAAAGGCAGAAGATGTAGTCTGTCCTCCTGGGACTTTGTGTGTCTGAATCCAAAACGTTGGAGTTCTTGGAACCACCTTCACGATTGCTGACACTGATCATTCAACTCTGCTTGCTCATCAAACTCAGTTCTTTCAGAACTCAAGTCAGACTAGAGTTTTCAGGGAAACTCTGGCTTCTAACTGAGGCATTTTCCTGGAAGCATTCTAATCTTTTTCCTATCAAGGGCTTTCAAGTAAAATGTTTGAAGAAGCAGAAATCTTATTAGAATAAAAATAAGTTCTGGAGCTGCTGAGCTGTTGAGCTCTTTGTGCTGGAGGAGGTGAAAGGGGGCCCGGACACAGCTGTGGAGTAGCCAGGACACTCACCTTTGTGCATGGGAGGATACCTGTGCCTATGCACATAAATGCTTGTGGCAGAAGACTGAGGCGTGAGGGTTAGGAGGCTGAGCAAGATGGCATTTGACTGAATTTCTCATCCCTTCCATTCTTTTTTATTTTGCCATATTATTTAAAGGAAAAATATATGCAGGCTGCTCTGGGGGATGTTCAGGTGGAATTAAAGCCCTTGCAGTTTAGTCCAAGAGAATTGAAATCTGGAAATACAGCTGAAGGAGTCTTATTTAAGGGACAAATACTGTTTTGTCTACCCTTGTCACAGAAGATATTTTAAAAAATAAAGTGGGAGCCTGCAGTCTGAAAGGATCTAAAAATCCTTTTGTCATCCTTGCACTGAGGGAGGAGGCATGTGTGGGCAGGGTTGTGCAGGGAGGGGTAAGGGATTCTCTGCTTGAAGGGGAGAGGCTGCCTGTTTGGCATAAGAAGAGGTTAGAAGCCTTCTTGCTAAGGCTGTGACCCCACCAACAATAACCAAGTGCACTGCTTTGCTCAGGGCTATCATAACAAAAAATACTGTAGACTGGCTGGTTTAAACAACTGGGATTTATTTTCTTACAATTCTGGAGGCTGGAAGTCCAAGATCAAGGTGTCGGCAAGTTTGATTTGTCGTGGGGGCCTCTCCTTGGCTTATAGATGCTCATCTTCTCCTTGTGTCTCACAGCCTCTTCCCTTTAGGTTTCTCTGTGTCCTGGTTTCTCTTATGACATATTGGATTAAAGCCTAGCTAATGACTTTCTTTAATTTAATGACCCCTTTTAAGCACCCTCATATCTAAATTCAGTCACGTTCTGCGGTGTGATGGTTAGGAGCTCCACATATGAATTTAGGCAGAGGGGAGGATAGACACTTTGGTCCATAACACTGGGTAAAAGTGTCAGCTTTCCTGAGAAACACTTGAGAAGAATGTGTTAGGCTGGATCTATCAGTCTCTGTTGTCAGTCAGAGATCAGAGTCTGTGAAAGGGAAGCCAAGAGATCAAAGGACTGACGGCATCTTGGTGAGTAGACATCTGTCCCTGGGGCTTGGATAACTGAGGTTGGGGGAGGGAAGGACATAAAGGCTGCACCTTGAAACTCTGTCCTCTGTCTTCCTCTCCTTTTTTTCTGATTCTCCTTCTTGACTTCTCCATCATTCCCTGTGGTCTCGGTTCCTCTGTGGTGCTCAGGACTTCACACTTAAGTCTTGTTGCTCAACAACTCCTCCAAGGACCTGCTGGGCTTCTCTACCCTGACGGCTCACTGGCACACTAAACTCAGCACAGCTCGAAAGAAGCGCTCTGCCCCGTGGGCCAGCATTGCCTCCTGATTTTCATTAAGGAGCCTTCAGAGAAGCTGATTGTCTTCCTCAATGTGACTGTGAGCTCCTAGGGGGACAGAATTGGGTCTATTTTCTGCCACATTCCCTATGCCTACTTTAGTAGACACCCAAGAGTTCTCTGGAGTCTGAGGGAAGAAAATGCTATCCCTGTTTTACCACCCTGCTAATTTTAACCCATTGCCAAGTCTGAGTGATTGTTCAGTTTCCTTCATCCCTCCCGCAAATATTTACAGGACATTTACTACATTTTTGGGCCTCTTTTTATTGACTGAAACCTAGCTGGTGCTAGGAATGCAGTACAGGGTAGGAAATTCTGGCCATGACACTGAGGACATGCTTGCTCCGTCCCCTACTTCTACTCTTATCTCTCCCCTGACTTTGGGCTGCATTCCCTCTAGTCCAGACCATGGCACCTCCTCCCAGGGCTGCTCTGACTTCCCTGTCATTTGTGACTTAGACACAGATGTGGCTACTTAAAGCTTGCACTGACTATACCATTCCATTTCTCAGAGACACAGGGCACCTCCTAGTGCATGGCTGCCAGTCAAGCCCTTTTTAGCTTACCCGCCCAGCCTCATGTCCCATGTCAACTCTTTTGTCCCCAAGGAACTGATGTTCCTGCTCCTTCCTTCTGTCTGAATTGTTCCCTTAGTGTATATTGTACTTGGCAGCTTCTGTACCTTTGTCCAATGCTGTCTTCCTGGAAGTCCCTTTCCCACCTGGATTCACCTGTAGAAATCTTTCCTCTCCATCAGTGCTGTTCTCCAAGGCCACCACCTCCAGGAAAGCCTTTCTTAATCCTCAAGTGTAAATTAGCTTGTCTTTCTGATATTCTGCTTCCCCAGCATGTGACCTTCTGTTGTCTATTGCTGGAATCTTGACCAGAAGTAGACTAGGGCTCTTGTGGACATGCCTGCCTCCTTCTAGCCTACACCATCCAACATAGTAGTCACTGGCCACTTCTGGCAATTTAAGCTAAAGTGAATGAAAATGAAATAGACATTTCAGTTCCTCTGTTGTACAAGTCGTATTTTAATGCTGCATGCTAAGTACTACATATGGCTAGTGGTTACTGTATTGGGTGGGACAGGTGTAGAGCATGAAATATTCCACTGCTCCAGAAAGTTCTGTTGGTCTGGGCTGTCTAGACGGAGAGGGTTCCTTGTTGCTTGCTCTAGCATTAAGCATGGGCCTTCCCCATGTAGGTGTTCAATAAATGTTTGCTGAATCTGGGCATGGTGGCGCATGCCTTTATTCCCAGCACTCGGGAGGCTGAGATAGGTGGATCTTTGTGAGTTCGAGGCCGGCCTGGGCTACAACGCAAGCACAAGGCCCGCCTGAGCGACCCTGCCTCAAAAAAAACTAGGACCAGGAGTTCGGCTCAGTGGCTGAAGTGCCTGTCTGGCAGGCGTGAGGCTGTGAGTTTGATCCCTGGTGCCGCAAAACAAACAAACAAACAAACAAACAAACAAAAAAAAAAACATTGCTGAGTTAAATTGGACACATGTTTTAGAGGGAGTAAGAGAGCCAGAGGATCATTAAAAAAGAAGTGTTTGGGGCCCTTGAACCAGTTCTGCAGACTTCTAGAGTGAGTTTGCAGGGTGCAGGGAGCAAAAGCAGGGGAGACAGGAAAGAAGGCCACGAGTAGAGCCTTATACTTCTTGCCAGGCCTAGTGTGTAGCCCTAAAGTTTGGTGTGGCTGGTGGGGTGTGTGTGTGACAGTACAGACAACAGCTATTCTAGACACATTTTCTTGTCTAGATGAGATACACTTTTGGCTCAAAACTTCTCACAGAATCAGGGCCAAGAGTGTGTACTTGAGTGGGTGCAACAGAGACTGTCACAATGTTTGAGTGATGCCTCTTTTGTTCCCTGTCCCACCATGTTCCTCTGCCCTGCCGAGACAGATAAGTAGCTTGCTGAGGGACCAGGCCACCCTGAGCAGAGCCGCTGAGAGAGGATATAGGGACAACAGAGGAAGTAAGGGGAGGCTGGGCTCCAGGTCTTTTCCCAGCCCAAATCTGGAGAATCTGGAGCTGTGTGTCAGTTTTAGCTTCAAACACAGGCAGCTTCCTTGCAGTGAGAGTGAGCTGGTTTCTCTGGGAAACCCAGTCTACAGGTCCTCTGCTGTGAGTGGGAAGTGCTGAGCTTTGTTGGGCTCAAAGCAGGAGGATCATCTTCCTTTCAAACTCTGTTGTCTTCCCTGTAAACATTTCTGGGACTTAATATCACAAGATTGTGTTGTCATCTGGGAATCACTCTGTTCCTGGACAAAGAACTAAAACAGTTCCTTTTTCTCTAAGGTATACAAACATGGCAATGACAGCCTCTGTGTGGAACACCCACTCACTGGATTTGATAACCGAGTATCTCACTGGGAGAAGGGGCTTCAGTTAAACTAGGGCTTTGGCTGAAGGGAGTCAGCAATTGGTTGAGAAAGTGACCAAGTTATTGCTCCCAAAACTAAGAGAGTGGTAGGTTTTTCGTGATTTGCCGCATTAGGTCTTGCTGATTTTCCAGGAAGGGCTAAAGACTGGTATTTCCATTGACCAGGGGCACAGTTCCAAAAGATATGTGTGTGTGCGTGAGTGTGTGTGTGTGTGTGGACTTAGACAACCAAATGGCCATGGTCAGCTCATTCTAGAGGCCGCTGATGGTTTGTGAATCTGGCACCATCATCCTGCACAAAGCACCCCAGCTTTGTACCTAACAGGTGATCAGTTTTGCTCAGGAACTGCCGAGTTACTTTGACAGCTGCTGCATCCATCTTGTGTAAACATCCTGACCTTGTGGGAGGGCTTAAGGACTTCTCAGTGCTTAGGCTGTCTGACATCTGCAAGCGCAACGGAAGTCGGTGTCCTCAGCAAAGGTGGCCTTTGGGAACCTGGGAAGTAACCCAGGCAATTGTTATCATGGCCCACCTGTCAGAGATGTTATCTATAGCCAAGCTAGTGGGAAACTTAATAATGCATTGCCCAGTTGTGTGACCTCCAAAGTTAGTGATTTTTAAATGGACTAAAAGCGAGTGAAGCTAGAGGGATTAATTTTGTTCTGGTATTGTGTGAATTTCCTGGGGAGACATAAATGAAATGTCTGCCTCCAAATTGAGAGGGCAAACAAAATTCCCAAGAATGGCTCAGACAGGTTCAACTTGGTGGGTAAATGAGATTATTAGGGGTTACTTATGGAGTGGTGAATGACTTGTGGGTTGCAGCCCTACCAAAGTTATAACCCCTGTTTGGTAAGCTATTGGTTTTATAAGGCTCTAATAAAAATAGAAAAAGCAAGATCAAAAGCAAAAATGTCCTTGAGGAAAAATGATGTGTGTTCCACATCTATCCCACACATTCCACTGGGCTCAACTTTCACTGTCAGGCTGCGCGGATGCATGACCTTGCGCTATAGTCTGCACCTAGCCTCAGCACCCGGAGTGGGCCCACTGAATGGCTTAAGGGGCCTGCTACAAAATGAGGTTACTTTGGTGAGAGTTTGGAGGACAGTTTTTACAACACTTGATAACAGTTTCTCATTTCATGAAAACACTAGGTTACTGTGGCTTTATCAGTGTCTCACAATAGGTCTGTTGAAATACATCATGCTACAAAGAGGTAATGGTTTACTGAGCCTGGGTGTTTACTTTGCTGTCCCAGTCTTCTACCCTCCAGTTGCCCCATCGTGGTGGTCCTGAACTCTATCAAATCTAGAGGGTTTATTAAGGCTTTTCCTTAACAGCACATGCAGTCAACAAACATACCCAAAGCCTGGCCAAGGTGGAAGAGCCCAGGAAGTTGATTGACTATCAATCACAAAAGATTCTTTAAGTGATGCCACTCATATATTCTTACACCAAAGCTGAGGAATCATACCCCGGAGGCTTAGCATTGACATGTGTCAGAATAGAAAAAAGAGATCTCAGTATAGGTCTCCATGCTTCAGAGCAGTGAATAAGGCCACCTAGAATGAGCTCCCACTGCTCCATTTGTATGACTGTCATTTTGCCAGCCAGCATGTATGGCTGGAGAGTCCACTGAAGACATAAGACCCAACATTTGCAAGAGGGTGTGAAAAAGAGACACAGTGATCTTTCTAGCCAGTGGTTGTTTTATCTAGTTCTATGCTTGTTACTATTGACGCTGATGCGGTCAAACAGATGTTTCAGTCTTGTCTTCCTCCACATACTAAAGTTAGAACTGCACTGCTGCCTTCTCCCAAATGCTTCTCTCTTTCTCCTTCAAGATCCTACTGGATGAGACCATCCAGGCACCGAGGTATCCAGGGTGAGAGCTTTCCAACTCAGCAGAGATGGGCTCTGCTTACCTGGGCTCAGAGTTCTCTGCCAGGTTTGCCTGTGACATGGCTGTGTTGCTTAGCAACAGGCCTTAAAGGACAACAATCTGTTGAAATGAAAGACGGATCCACCTCCGCTCCACCCCCACTCACTCAAGGTGCTTCTCTCTTTCCCCTGGAGGATGACGACTGGAGTGCTCTGTTGTTAAAACCATGCTGGGCCAGGGACAACTGAGAGTTTCATTCTTCTTAGTCACTCAGTCACCCTGTGTCACAGCCTTCTGTTTTGTTCTTCTAACAGCATTTAATACAGTTAAAAATTATCGTGTTTGTTTTTCTTTTGTTGTTTTCTCAAGAGTCAGAATTTCATCTATTTTATTCACATCTGTAGCTTTAGCACTTGGAAACTACTTAGACCACTTCCTTCCTTTTCCAAGCGTAGCCAGAGGTTGAATTCTGAGTGATTCAAATTGGGAAGGGAAAAGGGGGAAGAGTGCAGGGAAAAGGAAAAGATATAAATCTGTATTTATGTATATGTAACATAACTAAAACAAACATACTGCTGAATGTATTAGCTATTGAGAAAGAACAGTTAATACTCATATGATTAGATCAATTTTACATGTCTATATCTGTTAATGTAAACAACCATTTTGAAGATAGCAATATGCAATATTGCAACCATTGTCAAGTTTCTGTCATCCTGTTTTGTAAACCTATAATGTTACTGTTGTGCATTTACTCTAGTCGTTTGTCTCTTTTGCTTTTTGTCTTTCTTACATATGCCTTTTTTTTCTCTTAAATAAAAAAAAAAAAAAAAAAAGGAAAGGCCCTGTTGGGGCGGGGGGAGGCTGAGGAAAGGATGCTAGATCTTAGATTGGCTGGGGCACATGACCACTGGGCACAAGGTTACAACCAAGGCAGCTGACATTCCCCACTATTTGCTCTGTGTTGGATGCTCACAGAACTTACTTTCCCAGCATTCTGTTCCTAGTGCTTCTCTAAACTGCCTTCCACTGGTGTAGGTTAGGCAGACTCCAGGATCGTACACCCTTTCCCGCCTTTTTCTTGAACCAGTTCCCGCAGAGAATTTAGTGCCTATGACTGGCATGCTGGTCCTCAAAGTCCCCTGGATTCAAGTTCCTCAGACAAATCTGAAGGTGTTTAGGATAGCGCTTGTCTATTATGGCTAACTTTGATATGATGGGTAAGATTTTTCATAATCTCAACTAAATACTATCTTAGTATCACACTTAAAGCACAAAGCCCTACTTCAATACAGCCTCACAGACGCAACCCACTCACATTTGGGACAGAAGGGAGAGCCATTAGGGACTCAGATCAGAGTTCTTTTCTCTCTGATGGGTTTGACTACCTCACCAGTCTAATCTGCTTCTTGGTTGGCCGCAGTTCACCCACCCTCATGCTGCAGAAAACCCAGAAGACAGCTGCTGCTGTAGAAAAAATGTTCCAGTCTTCTTACTTTATGGTCTAAGAGTTAGGACTGCTGAGTCTGTCCCCTTGTGCTAAATGGAGTGTGTAACCTGGGCTGTAAGACAGTACTGGCTATGCTCCCAGCGGAAATAATGAAACACGCTCCATTTCAGAACTAGAAATACACTTTCAAGTCACGATTTCGTGCTGACTCATGCAGTATTACTCCTCAGACACATTAACCTTTAACTTAATACTTTTAGGCAAAGGCATTTCACTTTATGTTACCAGTTTCTGTCCCCAAATTCTTCCACTCTTCATCTTTTTTTCCTTCTTTCACATTCCACATGCCAAACCTTCACATTAAGGGGAGCATGTGCACAGAGTAAGCGGACCTGGAAAAGCCTACTGAGATACACATAGTTGGTAACTACCTTGCTTGTTGTTGCCATAGCAATGGATCATGAAACAACACAGATAAATCCTCAGAGCATTGCTTTGTCTTTTTCTTTTCTCTTTTGTTTTCTTTCTTTCTTTCTTTCGTTCTTTCTTTCTTTCTTTCTTTCTTTCTTTCTTTCTTTCTTTCTTTCTTTCTTCCTTCCTTTCCTTCTTTCTAATAGTACTGGGAACTGAATTCAGGGAGTGCTGAGCTACCTCCCCAGCCCTTACTAAATTTTATTTTGAGACTGGTTCTCACTAAATTGCCTAGGCTGGCCTGAAACATGCTATCTTCCTACCTCAGCCTTCCAAGTATCTGAGATTGCAGGTGTGAGCCACTGTGTTCTGAAACTTTGTCACTTTTGGCAGACAGTTTTCAAGTCTAACACCTATGCTCTCCTCCATGAGTTGGGGAAGGCAGAGTGAGTTTGTTTTACTGAGAGTTGAACAATGCCTGGTGTTTTAGTTTGGGCTGCTCTAACAAAAACAGCATGGGCAGAGTGGTTTACAGAATATGAAAAATGATCTCTTACAGCCCTGAGAGCTGAGAAGGCTAAGATCAAGGCACTGGCAGATTTGGAGTCGGATGAGGGCCCACTTCCTGGAGCACAGACGGCTGCCTATGTGGTGGAAGAGGTGAAGGAACTCTCGGGGGGCTCTCACAGGGCCACTCACCCAGAGGCCCTGCCTCCGAATACCATCATGAAAGAGACTGGGTTTCAACATATGGATTCTGAGGACACACACTCTGTCTGCATCACCAGAAAAGATGTCTTTAAAGGAGGCACTGTTGCTCTGGTCTAATACTTGTCAAATCAGAGTGGTGATTCCACAAGGCAGTTAAATTTAGTATTAACTATTCATGGGTCAGATAACGTATTAAACATATATTAATATGTAGTTTTGAACTCTTCAAATCATAATCCTTCCTATTCTGTTTTGTTTTGTTTGATGGTTTTTGTTTACATCTCATTTCCTTTGGAAAGATCACCCCATACTTAAACTGAGTTTGAGCACCTGTTTGCACCAATAAAATATCCTTTGTCTTGTCTATAGCACCTGTGAGCTCTAGACTTTTATAGATGGAGGACAATGATAATTTTCCTCACTCTCAAACCTCCTGTGTACAGCAGTAGTATAAAATATATTTGGACATAGTGAATATTTGTCGTATGACTGAATTAATGTAATTCATCCAGACGTCTGTTTTAATCAAACCAGTGAACACGAGGTGATCTCCAGGATCAGATCTATTCTTCTTGACTTCCTTTGTAAATTCAGATATGCAATACAGCAACTATTGTAGATTACCTACTGTCTTATCACTGTTTTAATTCATTGTATTGCTCTGTTTCATTCCCTTTAAAATTAAATTAAAATAAAAAGGATGCTAAGATTTTGTTTTTTGCCTAGCCTTCCTTCTTCTGGTTTCATTTTTAACAATTTTTATTTCGAACAGTCGCAAATTTACGAGAGCATTCAAATAACTGTATGAAGAACTTTTTCTTCATTTGAGAGTAAGTTGTTGGCATATTGTCGTATCACCTCCCCAAAAGTCTAGTGTGTGTTTGTCACAAATGAGGACACCATTTTACCTGACTATGATATAGCTATCAAAGCAAGAAAATTATATAAATACATTACTACTAATTGTCAAGTCTAGTTCAAATTGCCAAATATTATAATAATGTCCTAATTTAGTTCAGAATCATATCTTTCATTTAGATTTCATCTTCTTCAGTCTCCTTTAATTTGGAAAGCTCCTTAAACTTTTCTTGACATTAGGAATTTGGTATCTTTGAAGATTATAAAGCAGAGATTTTGTAGAGTGTTCCTCAATATGGGTTTACCTACCTTTACCTCAAGATTCAGTTCAAGCTATACATTTTTGGCAGAAATATCATAGAAGTGTTGCTGTGATATTCTGATTGCATCCTATCAGTTGGTACATGATTTTGATTTGTCTCATTATGAAAGATGTTAACTTTGGATTAAAGTATTGTCTGCCAAGACTATTCCATTGCAAAGTTACTGTTTTTCCCTTTGTAATTAATAGATATTTTGTATAAATGTTCTTTGAAATTATTCAAAATTTAAGTTTAATTAAGTCACTTATTTATGTTAGTCTGAACTCATGTTCCTTTTTTATTTAATAGAGTTTAATCCATTATCATTATTTAACATAAAATATAGTTAAATTTAAAAGACTAATGTTATAGATTTTTATTGCAGAAAATCAGGATAGGGTGATTAAGGGATTTCTAGAATATAGAATAAAATTATATGGAGATAAATTCAGGGAGAAAAAAGAATGATACAATTTCCAGTTGTTAACAAGTAGTTTGTTCATATATATTTTTTAAAATGTTAGTGATGGATCTCAGATGGCTTTGGTATCTATATTAAAAGAAATGCATGTATATACAAGATAGATAACTCTACTACTAATCTCTGTTAATTCATCAAAAAGAACAGTTTGTGTTTTCATTGTTTGATCATTTTTTTCATGCCTCAATCTTATAATCTGAACAACTACTTTTAACATAACAATATGCAATATATTAACTAGTATTAATTTCCTATTTTTTGAAACTGTATTTTTTATCCTTTTTTTGTTTTTAAAATAAAAATAGAGTAGTTCAACGGATTTATTTTTAAAGTCAGTATTTACAATGTACTAGAAATTCCATCCTTTACAATGAAATAAACTCACACTGAAAAATGGTAGAAAACGGTAGGTGGATGTATATAATTTTGCAATAGTGTTTTAGAAGTATGTGTGCAGCAAAGTTTGAAGGAAAGACAGAAACTGGTGCAGCACTAAAGATCTGGCAGTAGAAATTCATGGACAGTATGGGGTGCTAATAGTAGGTAATTCAGCTCTGACAGCCTTCAGACATTGTACTTTTCCACTCAAGAGACTGACACCCAGGAGAGAGAATTGGTTGCCCCAGCATAAGTTATTTTTCCTGTTTTATGTCCATAAAGGGAAAATGCTGTAATTATCAATTCCCTAAAACCAATTAGAGTGAAGCTGGGTGTCCCAAGGGAGGTGAGGTTGGGTGAACCAAAACATTATATTGACATTGTAGTGATTTTTTTTTAAACAGTCATGTTTTTCCTTTTCTCTCTTCTCTTTCTAAGATCCAGTAATTTCATGACTTTGCTAAGAGTGCCTTTCCCCTAATAGTTATAATATATGCCTTCATCATTGCAAAGGTAAAAAGAACTGAAGTTATTTGATATAGTACTTTTGATATTGGTACAGTACTTTTGATATGGCATTTTTTTATTTTAAAGAAGATAAAACAGAATAAAACCAATCAAAACTAACCAGTGTCAGAGATACAGGACTTCCAAACATTACAAAATCAACAATGGTTACCATAATGCCTTTTTATGTCTTCAAAATAGCTGCAGATAACTTTGGACATAGTAAAAATCAAACAGAACAGACTAGAATAGAAACAATAAAAACAAAACAATGAATACAATAAAGGACTTCAAAAGCCAATAGTAAATCCAAAATGGCTACCATAGTATATCTTGCAAATAGTTGCTCCTGTCATCGGATTTGACATAGTCGAACAAAACAGAAGAGAATAAAATCCAACCCAACAAAACAATGGAAGTGATATAGGACTTCCAAAGCAAGAGCACAGGGAATCAGAATGGCTGTAACCCTCAGAAGGAGATCCCCCCCTAGATGCCACACTGCATACCACTATCCTTTGAACCTATGATCAGACCACTGGCCCTAGACATGCAATGTTAGTGAAACAACAATTGCTTTTCACCTCCATACCTATCATAACAGCCTGTCTTTCTCCAGATAAGCCAGTTGCTTATGGGGGGTGGGAGGGGATTGGTACTTCTTGTTTGCCAGCCTGTGTGCCAGAGGGGGCTGGGATCTGTCTGTTCCAGTCCAACAGTGGCCTGTGCATGGCACTGGTTCCCAGACTGGGCTTGCTTGCTGCTGTGACCTTGTTCTCTCTGCCCCCAGTCCATGAATGGCACTGACTCAGGGGGAGAGGCTGGGGTCTGTCTGTTCCAGTCCAGTGCATGGCACTGTTTCCCAGACTGGGGATATGACATTTTTGAACCACAGAAAAAAAAATGTGGAAGCAAAGAAAGTCCAGAAAAACCTGTGGGTTCATCCTTTAGGAATAATGATTAAAATAGATTGGGCTTCAGCAATCACAAAACATGGAAGCGCATTCACAGGACTATTTTATATTTACTCTTGATAAAATCAAACTAATAAACCAATTTATTTTAGAGAAGTCTATTGTTTTCTTGCTGCTGCTATTATTATTGATATTATTCTTGATATTATTATTTTGCTATACTGAGGATTGAACCCAGGGCCTTTGCACCAAGGTACATCCTTAGTTGTCTTAACTACTTTCCTTGTTGCTGAGACAAAATACCTGACACCCAAAGTTAAAGGAGGAAAGGTTTATTCAACTCCCAGTTTGTAGAGGTTTCAGTCCATAATCAATTGGGAGCAAGGCAGGATGACTTGGCAAAGGGCCACCACAGAGGAGAACAGTTCATGGTAGACAGACTGTAGCAAGGCAGCAAGGAAGAGAGAGGGGACAAGCCTTTTCATGTCCCTTATATTGCACGTAGGCTACCTGCTCTAGGGTGGGTATAGATAGCACTCACACCCTTAGGCCCAGAATTGGAGCATGAATCAATCCCAAACTCTAGATTCAGCCACCTCTGTAAAGCCTGACCTCCATGACTGCATGAGGCTGTGGGGGGACATCTAGACACAAACCATAACACTAGCCCTTTTCTATTTTTATTTTGAGAGTGTCTTGCTCAATTGCTAAGTTTCCTAGACTATGCTTGAACTTGCCATCCTCTTGTCTCACAAGTGCTGGGATCATAGGTATGTGCCGCCACATCTGGCTTGTTATCATTTTTAAACAAAGAAATGTGGTTTAGGCATATTGTTTTCCTAGATCTGAATTGTTTCAGGGGAAAAGATGAAAAATATTGGAAGGAAGAAGGAGCACAGGCAAGTCTTTTCTAGTAGTATCTGTTGTCTCAATTATGTTTTAACCAGCATATCTGAGAAGGCAATTGTGGATGGAGTCTTCTGACAAAAATCTCAAGAAGAAGCATTCATACTCAGTAGAAAACACTAAGTATACTTATTAAAGGTCCCAATGCTTTTCTACAATTGCTGAATCTGATAGCTGGGATGTAGCTTCAAAATCAGTAGTTTCCCAAGAGGTAGCTTTTTCTGTAGAGGACATTTGGCCATGCTGGAGACATTTGGGTTACCACAGCCATTGAGAGGAGGGTACTAGTGGGTAGAGGTCAGCAGGGCTGCTTTACATGCCATTATGTATAGGCCAGCTCCTACAACCAAAAATTATCTTGCCCCAAATATGAGTAGTATTAAAGTTGATAAATCCTATTCTACTTATCAAAACATAGCTTTGGATGGTCTTAGTTTTAGATGACAAAGGAAGGTAGGATCAAGATGAATCACTTATTAATTGTACATGTATTAATTGCATATGTACATATATCAGTGGTTCAGGGAGTGATAGTCTGTTGCATGAAAAATTAACTCTGAGATACAGTTTAGCCTGCTGGATATTTATAAAACAGGACACTTGGGATCAGTACTCATGAATAGAAGAGGAAAGAAACAGAAGTGAATCAAAGAAAACCTGCAAAACAGGCCAAATAATATCCTCGGCTGATCCACCCAGGAGTGCTGTCACTCCAATGGTGCTTCCAAGGTATCAAGTATTTGGCTAAGATGCCTAGGTCTTTATATGTACCTTGACCAGTCATTCAACATGGGCTGCTCTGGGAAGCATATAACCCTGGGTTAAGTTTCTCCACAGTTGAGGTGCCCCATAGGGGCTAACATCCCAAGACTGTTCATTGCTGCCATCCCAGCAGCTGGGGAAACAAGTTCTTCCATGCAGGAGGCTTGGGTAGAGCATTGTAGTGTCCATCTCAACATCCTAAATTAGGTTCAATAGAAGAGAAAGAGGTGGAAGGCGTTCTGTAGTTGAGAACAGGAATTGGCAATGTCACCAGCCTTTCTTTCAGAGAATACATGAGATCATAAGGCTCCTTTTGAAGCTGGAGCCATCTTTGCTGGCTAGAAAAGAGAGCAGCGATGAGTCCAGTGGGTGGAACACCCACAGTTAACCTCCTTCATGGTTGTGGAGCCACTGTCTGCTGTCTGCCACAATGAGCGTCTCACCTGAGGCACTGCGTAAGATTACAAGATGCAGGAACTCCTTCTTTCTGTGCCAAGAGGAGTTATTAAAATAAGGTAGCAGTTGAGTACATCCAATTGTGAATCTTTTCTGAGGATAATAAATCTGGAAAAATAAAGACCCAGTAGGGAAAAAACTGAGATAGGGAATCACATCCATGGGATTACATGTTTCGGCAAGGCCTAATCTTTGTCTTGAACACCCCTTTTGCTTTTCCCTTCAGTGTCTACTATTCTAAAATTGCTCAGATCGTGTGGCACAGAAATGTACCTGTGTGTTGTGATGCTGCTTTTGTCTGCATAGGGCTATCAAGGCAGAGCAGCTCAAGGAACGATGAGTAGAATCCACTCTAAGCATATTGTGGGTTTCTGGAAGCAATGGGCCCAGCCACGTACAACTCTCACAGCAGAGAAGATTGCAAAGGGAGTCCTCAGTCATTAGTAGTCACAGTGGAAGGAACCGGGCACTGTGTGTGAGGGAACAAGTGTCCATGTGTGAGAGAGAGTGAATTCAAATTCCTAGTTGTTTTGTTAGATGAGCAGGATTCTTTTGCTTTGTTTTGCTTTTCATGGTACTGAGGATTAAATCTAGGGCCTTTGCACTGAGATATATCTCGAGACTTCTTAAAATTTTTAAATTTTGAGACAGGGTCTTATTAAATCACTAACTTATCTATGTGTTTGCAATTGTGATCATTTTGCCTAAGCCTCCCAGAGCGCTGGACTTACAGATATGTGCTACCAGGCCCAGAAGGCAGACTACTTTTGATTAGCAAAGGTTGGGGAGAGTAGTGGGGACAGTCTGCACTTTTCAGGTCTCATGCAGAACCAATGCCTATCTGTGTATAACAGGTAATAATCGTGAGGTATGTTGTACATAGAAACTGTCTGTCTTGGATATAAGGGGACAAAAGGGAAAATTGTTGGCTTATGTGAAATGCTAGTAGAAATCGGAACTCATAGTTGTACCACCTAGTTGAATAGGTAGGAGGGAAATTCAAGTGTTGATCTGGGACTGCAAAACTAAGCATAAAACCAGGAAAGAATTCAGAAATTCATCACTCCCACTTCTCTAACCTGAGACACACACACACACACACACACACACACACACACACTTTATAGCTGAGGAACTAAAGCCAGAGAAGAAAGAGCTGAACCATAACCAGATGCCTGATGTGGTAAATTGCATGAACAATTGTTAGATGCTTCTCTCCTCTGGGTTTATCTATGCAGTGCCTTTTCTGGTGCTCCTGCCAATGAATGGATGACATTTTCATCAGTGACATCAGAGTTGGCCATTTTGACTTGCCTTGAGTCATACTCTACTATTTACCAAGTGGAATGATAAGCTTTAAGTGGATTGGAAACTCCCAAAATTATACAGCTGCTCTTTTTTCTTTGCCTCAAACATGGTGTGTCCTAGAGGGGGCTGCACTTTTACCTTGAATCCCAGAATGCAGTGGACATCAGGAGCTGATATAGTTGGTTCATGGGTCATATGTAATAGGAAAAAAGAAATAATCTTTTGCTGTTGTAAGCCACTGAGAATTTTTAAATTGCAATGTAACTAAAGAAAAGTTGATTACTTTTTAAGAATGGGCTGGGTAGGTCAAAGAGAGAATGAGCCAATATTTAGGCTGAGTTAAAAAGGGCTCAGAATTGGGGGTACAGTAAGTACAGTGGTTGAACACATGCATTGCTTGTGAGATGCCCTGGTCCAATTCAGTAGCAAGAGGAAAAAAAAAAAAAAGGACTTAGATTCAGAGGAGCCTAAGTAAAGCTTGGTCAAGTAAAGTCTTCATTATCTAACACAAGGATTAACATATAAAATGTATTGAACCACCACTGCAGACACATTTCTAATCAACTATAGATATTTTCTGAGTCCAGACATGACTTCAAAATTCTTTTTCAGTGGAATTACTTATTAGGCAGTGTTTCAAACAAAATCAGACCCACTGTGAAGAGTTTAGATTCCAAGTTAATATTGTCCAAATTCAAACTCAGACTCTTTTCAGGGAAAACACACAGATACAGACACAAACACAGACACAGACACACACACACACACACACACACACACACACACACACACACAAGACCTTGAATATGCTAGGCAAATGTTTTACTAGTGAGTCACCTCCTCACTAACTCTGTGAGTTTTGTCAGATTACCATGACTCTGTATCTTCTTGATTGTCCATTTGTAAAAATACTTTCTAGGAGTGTTGTTAGGATTAATGAATTAATATATATAAAGTACTTAGAACAATGCTTGATACAGAGTCAGGATGATGATGATGATGATGATAATGAAATTAGAGAGGAAGAAACTGAAGCCAAGTCACTGGCAGAGTGAGGCTGTGAGAGAAAGTGGGGTGTGTACTCTTGGAGATGACAGTTGAGAAAAGAAGACTAATGTCTGGACTAACATTTAGCCCTACATGCAATGTAATAAAATCCCTAAACCATGTCAGGAAGAGACACCAAGAAAGGAAACAGTTGTTTCCTCAATCTCAGTATCTTCCCATCTCAGGAGCCATTGTTTTTTTTTTTTTTTTTTTTTTTTTTTTTTGTAGGCTGAAGTCTCTTTATCAGTGCAGCAATTTGTCATTTAATAATAAAAGTACTTTCCCACTAGCATCATCCCTTGGTTCTGTGGTCTCCCCCGGCCCCCTGTTAAGCACTTGCTTTCTGAGAACGGACACTTAAGTTCACAGCCCTCCCTGTCCCCCAGGTGCTCCAGGTCTGCTTTCTTTCCTCCCTTAGCCACCAAGGAGACGCAGACTCCCAGGCTGGTCCAGAAAACCGCTCTGTAAGCAATGCAGATAATTTAGGAAGTGAGCTACAGGCCCACATTACAGTATGCTCTTTTTAAAGTTGGCAAGTTTTAATTCAGAAACTATTGTCTGGTTCCATATGGGAGCATCTCCTTCCTTTTGCCTGCTTCCTTTGGGTCCGTCTCACTTCCCTAATGAATCTTTTACCCTTACTTTTCTTTCCATTAATTTTACTCTAGAAAAGGAAATGTTTATCTCATCCACAGGGTAAATATATTCTTTCAAGAAGAGTTTATTGAATGAATATTCCATACTCCAGCTAAATCCTAGGGACAGAGTTGCTGTAGGATGTAAGGCCCACAGGGTCACCTGTTCTTTTCATTGATGACACTGGAGGGCCTAGTTCAGTGCAAATTGAACTAAATTTCTGCGGATGAGGTTTACATCATTAACTCAGAGTAATCTGTGAAAAGTCTGAGGTGAGAGGCTGGGGGGAGATTAGAAATTTCCTAATGGGGAGCGCATGAGCTCACAAGTGGACAATGGATAAGCTTGAACAGGGCTAATGAAGAGACAGGGTCAAGGTTAACTCCCCAAATTTTGATTAGGCAACTGTGTTGATGTTGGTGCCATTTACTGAGCTGGGGAACACTGGATTTAAGATGCTTCTGTGACATCTAGATGGGCATTTTGTAGGTAGTAAAACAACAGGAGACTATCTAGCTTTGGGAAAAGGGAAAGATGAAGGGATGGGCATGAGAAAATATCCAGAGGAGCATGACCAGAGGGTAGAGATCTGAAGCAATGGCATTTAAAGAGTGGGCAAGAAAATGGATTTTTTAAAGGAAAGGAAGGGTGGCAAGAAAGGCACCCACAAACGTCAAGGGTAGGGGGGAGTTTGGAGGTGAAAAGGTTACTAGCATCCATGTAGGAGAGCATGAGGAATACTGAGTAGAAAATTCCTACTGAGTACAAGAGTTAGGTTTTTGGAGTCCTTATCAGGTATTGACTTAGCAGAGTATCAGAAAGAAGACTTCAGGTTACAGAATTGATAAAGTGATGGAACATTACAGACCATTTCTTTCCAAAGACTAACAGAAAGCTGGAACAGTTCATTCTTCTCACTTTCCTGCACAAATGAGCACACTGATAAGGTGAAACTGTCTTTACTTTGAGTCCATAGAGTGTGGGTCTCATCAAGAAACACTGAGCCCCTGTGGGAGGTGGAGTCCTATGGGCTGGGCAGGAGGGACTTGACCCCAGAAAAACGGTTCACCAAGTGTCTCAGTGCTGAACTAGCAGCACCAAATGGGAAACTGTCAGTCAGGTAGAGGCTTAGCCTCAGCCTGAGGAATTCTGAGTCAGAAATTTGGTGACTGGGGCCCAGCAATATGTTTTTAAGAGCTGTCTTGGTGGTTCTGCTGCATGCCATCCTAAGTATTGCATTGAATTCAATCATTTATTAAGAATGGTCAACATTGCTGTGTGAAATCATCCTAGTGATGAAACTGTATAGTTCTCCACTTAGATAGTTGCTAATTTATGTTCCCTAAAAGAATCGTGTAATTTTCTCTGTAAGTTAACTTAGTCATTGCTTGCTTTAACTTTGAGTTTTGAGTAGCTCTGTTGCTAGTGTGATTGATGTTTTGTTTCCCACAAAATTATGGAGTTCTATTTATGCAAAAAGTGGGATTATCTACTTTGGCCATGCCACACTTACAAGTGAACATATAAGAGAACAAATTCATGGGTTTCTACAAACTGAGCACCCTGTGGAACC
This sequence comes from Dasyprocta punctata, assembly GCA_004363535.1. Taxonomy (NCBI): domain Eukaryota; kingdom Metazoa; phylum Chordata; class Mammalia; order Rodentia; family Dasyproctidae; genus Dasyprocta; species Dasyprocta punctata. The sequence goes on along the minus strand of RJWM01005818.1, from coordinate 30,879 downwards.
AGCACCCAGATCAAGAATCACAGCAAGGCGAGCCTGACATTCGTTCTGTGCCTCCTTTGAGTTATAACCTCAGCAAAAGTATCTACCTCTCTGGCCCCTAATTTTCTATGTTTCTGACTGTTTTTGTTTTTTATATAAATGGAATCGTATGGTGTCAAATCTTTTGTGTCTGGCTTCCTTTCCTCGGTATTATAGCTTTTTTCAAAGTGTTGATTGAAAAATAAAACTTTTATCCATTCATAATGTATAGTATGATAATTTGATATATATATGCATTGTGGAAGGTCTAAATAAAGCTAATTGCCATATGCATTATCATTCTTATTTTGTTCTTGTAGTTAGAATACTCAAAATCTACTCAGAAATTTTCAAGTATATGATATATGGTTATTAACTATAGTCACCATGACCTACCATAGATCACTTGAATTTATTCATCTTGAGATTTTGTATTCATTGACCAACATTCCCAAGTCTTCTTTTACCACTGTGCCTCAACCCCTGGTAGACATCATTCTTCTCTTTGCTTCTGAGTTCAAGTTTTTTAGATTCTACACATTGAGATCATGTTTAATTTTTCTTTCTGTGTGTATTTCAGTTAATATAGTATCTTATTTCACTTACTATCACTTAATATGATACAAAGTTCATCCATATTGTCCAAAATTACAGAATTTTCTTCCTCTGTAAGTATGTAAGGTACACATCCTATTTTGTATATATGCCACATTTCCTTTATTCATTCATCTATCAGTAGACACTTAGGTTGATTCCCAGTCTCGGCTTTGTGAATAGTGTCACAATGAACATGGGCATGCAGATGTCTCTTTGACATACTGACTTCAGTTCCTTTGGATGTATACTTTATAGTGGGATGGTAGATAACATAGGTGTTCTGTTTCTAAAAATTTCCCCCTCTCCCACCTGTTTCTAATTTCTTGAGAATCCTCAGTTCTATTTTCCATGACAACTATGCTAAATTCATTCCCACCATTAGTAAGATTTCTTATTCTCTATATTCTTTTTTTTTTAAAAAACTAATTAAGCTTATTGGTACTTTTTAGGTACACATAATGATCACATTCATCATAAAGAAATTGTAGCTGTACATGTTATAACTTGATTTTCCCTCATTCCCCTACCCTCCCTTCAATCCCTCTTCCCCTCCTTATTTACAAAAGCTTTGTTTCCAATTTCAGTGTATGTGCTGCCAAAGCATCTTAGTCCATTTTGTGTTGCAATAACAAAATACCTGGGGCTGGACGCTTCACAAGGAAAAGAGTCTTATTTGACTCAAGATCCTGGTGGCTGAAAAGTGTGAACAGTGTGGTGCTGCATCTTAGAAGTCCCCTGGCTCCACCCCCACAAAGAGGACGGCATCATGGCAAGAGCTCGAGTCCAAAGGAGGAGCAGTTTGCAGGGAAGAGAGGGGGGATGAAGGGGCCTGGATGCTTATAACAATCTGCTCTCAAGAGTAATAATCTAGTCCCATGAGAGCCACACAGCATTAATTCACCCACAAGGGTGGACCCCAGATCTCCCCGATGTGACCTAATTAACTCTGAAAGGTCTCATCTGACACTGTCATGTTGAGGAATGAAATCTCAAAAGAAGTGTTTCAATCTTTCTGAGTTTTATATTTAAAATGTGTCTCAGAAGTGTATTCTGCTTTTATCTGACCTAATAATCTTCATCTTACAATTAGTCTACTTACATCTTACGTAATTACTGACATATTCAAGTTTAAATCTAGAATCTTGTTTCATTTCTACTTGTCCTGTCTGTTTTTTGTTCCTATTTCTTTTCTTTCTTAATTTCTTTTGGATGAATCAAGTGTTTCAATTTTATTTTTCTCCATTCTTAGCCTATTACTTATACATTATTTTACAAATCTTATAGAGCATATCGTAAATTGAGTGCAAACTTGATTGATAGAAATCTAAAATGAATAAGAAGTTTGTATAACTTCCTAGACAATAAAACAAATTTACAATACTAATTTCATTTATCCCTACCTGACTGCCTTTTGTGCTTTCAGCTTCTGTTTTACATCTGCCGCGATCTATGCAGAGAGTGGGGTCCTGACTGGTGGTGACAGGAGATTAAGAAGAAACAAGACACATAAAAGGAAAGATACGATCAGGTGGGACCTGATCTCTCTGATGGAGAGGCAGTGACAACATCCCAACCCCAGTGTCTTTATTTATACAAAATAAAAAAAGAGGAAAATCACAAGATGGGGTCAAGAGTGCAGGTCTCAGGGTTTTGCTGAGAACACTGAAAGCCAAACACTCTCAGAGCTATATGTGCCATAGTTAACAAGGAAGAACACCAAGGCTGGAGAATTGGCCTGCTAGGGCCACAACCCACTGGGCCTGTGTGGCGCTGGCTCACATCAAGAGAGAACTGATCCGCCTTCCAGGGCCTGGGCCCTCCACCGACCCTGGAGGAGAACCAGAATGGGCTCGCTTGGGCCACAACCCATTGGGCCCGTGCAGCACCGGTGTGTGGGCTTGAAATCAAGGACATTGTATTCCTCCCCACCATAAGCAACCTGCTGGTTCTGAGGTCTGGGTAAATTGATAGCAACTGGGGAACATTGAGCAACTAAATGTTGGTATTTTTTCGTAGATTTTGTAGGCCTCTGATTGGCAGCCTGAGCATCTCATTGGAAGATGACACTAGGCAATGTGGCAAATATGGGGGACTCTCTTCTGTCTTGCCTTCGAGGCCCAATATGGTTCTCACCGTTTTGCTTTACTCTGATTATTATTATTATTATTTGCTTTATTTTATATTCTGTTTTTATTGGTTTTATTCTGTTTTGTTTTTTGGTTCAATTTTACTACACCTGTTGGAATGGTCAGCTAGTCTGAAGATAACAAGATATACTATAGTAGCTACTGTACCCACATTATCGATCTTTGAAGTTCTGTATCAGTTCCACTGCTTTATTTTAATTGACTTTGTTCTGTTACGTTCTGTTGTATTTTACTACCTTTAAAATAAAAAAATATATATATCAAAAAAAAAAGAACACCAAGGCTGGACACCTGTTGACGTGCATCTGAGCTAGAGGTCAGCTTGTTTACCCAGTCTGCCTCTGGCATTTCGTGTCCTTGAAACTGGCTTTGTTCTAGTCTCAGAGAGTTTGTCTACCTCCTTGGCTCAGCTGCAGCTCAACTGCTCCCCACATAAATCTACATATTTAAAAAATGGAAATGGGTGTGCATATGTATTAAAAATAATGCCCTGGATTTAACTTGTTTGCACAGTACAAGGGAAGAGGGAGAGGGAAAGAATAAAAAGAGGAATCACAGGTTTAATATTTTGTGTGAAAAAATCAATATACTCAGATAGAGGAAGAAGTAAATCTATATACAGCATTTTAAAACTCCAAAAAACGTAGTCATTAAATACAAAATATAATATTTTTTTTTTGTTCTTCACTCATTTCTTAACTTCCATACTTCACCTGGGATCAATAGCCTTCAGCCTTATGAAATTTTATTATTATTTTCTTTTATTATTAGTTTGGAATTCTTATGATTAGGGCTACTCTAGATATTTCTTGAACACTTCTTTGGTGAACATATGTGCACATTCTATTATGTATATATCCAGAAGTAAAAAAAATCTTTACCATATGGTTAGCATGTGTGCATTTTTTAGTAACCACTACCAAATAGTTTTCCAAAATTTCTATTGTTACTGATATAAGTTATATATATATAAGTTTTGTATCAGAAAACTGTGACAAATGATGTTATCTTAATAGTTGATTTTTTTGCTGTTCATTTGTTCCCTTCACTGAAAAGTTTCCAGAGCAAAGTATTGGGATATTTTTGTACTCAAGATATGTTAATTATATGGATGTGGATGAGAATTATTTCTCCCTTCAGCAGTCTTTTATATGCTGTAAATAAACCTACTTAAAATTTGCATAAGAAAATCAATTACCTTAAGGATGTCCTTGCTTTCATAGTCACAAAGAAGGGTCCCTTCAAGTTCTTTGTTGTTTTTCCAAAAAAATTCCCTCTTGATTTCCAAATTTCTGTTGTCATCTATATAACCTATAAAAAGTGGTGCATGAGGGATACCCCAGCACTTAGCACATTTCAACGAAGTCTGAGGCCCTGTGTAAGGAGCATTACCTGTGTATCTACTACACCAAATAAGCACTGTTTCCCTTTTACTTCCTATGACTAATCACATTTATTTTCTGTTTTTTCCCCCTTCTCCCTTTATTTGTCTTTTGTAACTAAAAGAAAGTCTAAAGCCCAGTAATAATAAACAAAAATTTTCCCTGTAAATACCTGCTCTCCTGAAGGAATAGACAGCCTTTTGTTTCTCATTCCCACCTCACATTTCTTCTGTCCTCATCTTTAGAAAGCAAGGTTTATTGCAGTATAATTTATGTACACTAAATCCTTTTTAGGCATGCAATTCTATGAGTTTTGGCAAACACATTTGTTGTGTAACCACTACCACACTCTAGATACAGACTATTTCCATCATTCTCCCTAGAGTCACTACCCTTCCTCCATCCCTATCCTTATCTGACTTCTGATTGTATAGCTTTGTCCTTTCCAGAATGCCACATAAACAGAATGACACAGTTGTAGTTTTTCTTCTTGGTTTTTTTCATTTAGCATTCGAGATTTCCCCTCATTATATCATATGTATGTGGTTCATTCTATTGCATGAACCTGTGGTGTTTTCAGTTTTTGGTGATTAGAAATAAAGTTGTGATAAGAATTCAATTGTAGATATTTGTAATTCTCATATCTCTTGGGCAAATATCTAGAAGTGGGGTTGTTGGGTATAAGAAGGTATTGAACTTCTTACAATATTTTTAAACAGTTTCCCAAAACATCTGTATCATTTTACACTTTCACCAGCAATATATGAAAGTTCTAGTTAATTGTACAATTGCCAACACTTGATATGGTCAGGTTTTAAAAATTTTACTCATGCTTACAGATATGTCTAATTCATATTTCTACTCCTCCAAAACCTGATAACCTTGGTTGTTGATCCTTTCAGAGTAGAAGAAGAAAAGAGAAGAAAGAGACATAGTGGGTTATTGTAGGATATCTTTGCATTTCTGCCAGCAGTTATAAGATGCTGACTCCTTTTCTAGGTAAACCTGTATTTATCTCTGACTGCAAATAGGAAAGTCTTCTTGTTGCAACTGCTAACTCATGGTTTCTCAAGGTCAGCTAAAATAATACGGATATTATCTGAAATACTATGTTTGACACTTGGGTAGTATGTTTAGCCTCTCCAATGTGAAATTTAGTTTGTTCTAGGTTAACCTACTACATGCTACCAAAAACAACTCCCAGATAGGCTTTCTCATGGGCACTTCCCAAATGTGTCCATGGAAAATACTCTAAAGTCTTTCCCCAGAAAACTTTGGGAGTGTAAAATAATCTCATTACACCATTCTCCCTCTTTTATCTACTCCATCAGTCTACCACTCCCATAAGTCTAGATTTTCCCACTGGGCATCAGATAGGACTCCACTCTTCTTCCTAATTGTAGGCTGGTCAACTTTCTGAAGCCCCACTTTTTTCCTTAAAGTCAAGTAAAAAGCATAACTCAACACTACCTCCAGGAGTGAAGTGTGAATCTTTAAAAAATCACTCTTTTAATGATAACGTTTCTTTCTTACACTATAAATTGACATTGGTGAGGAGTTAAAAGGGTTGTATAATACACCATGGGGTATCTACTGGGGCCCTGCAGCAGTCTTCCCCTCAACTCAATTTGATATCTGATATTTATAGCCTTGGAAGCTCATTCCCAACTTCCATTTTAACATTCAGACATACAATATTAATATCAAGAAATCCTAAAGGCATTCTTTCAATGAAGATATTATTATCACCACTTGATGAGGAGCTAGAGGATGGGAAGTCAGTAAATTACTTTTCCAAGGTCACCAGGTCAGTGAGGACCAGTGCTAGAATTCCAGCATAGACCTGTCGATTCTGTTCATTCCATAAAATCAGTAAACAAATGCTGCAGGTTTGCTGGAAGCAGAGGCTGACACAGAGCGTAGGATTCATGATGGTCACCACGAATCAAAATCTACAGAGGGAAGGAGGAGGGTGAAGCTAGGTTGGGCAGAGAGCACTGTGGGACTGACAAGGGTGTCCTGGGGTGAGAGTCCCATGGAGTTGTCTTGAGGTGAACTGAGTGCCTGGGCCTTCACCCCACTCAGTCACTGATGTGGGGCTACCCTAGCAAGGGTATAGCCTCAGTGAAGGCCGCGTGCTGCAGCTGAGGTCATTCCTGAAAGAACTAATGACTGAAGGCATAAAGCCCTACTTCATATGGGTGCTAGGAAGCTCATCTTTGCTAGAAGAATCAAGAAGACCTAGGAGTCAGTTGTGGTGCCACATATCTGTAATCCCAGCATGCTAGAAGGTTGAGGCAGGAGCATCACAAGTTTGAGCCCAGCTGGAGGAACTTAGCAACTTAGTGATCCATCCTTGAGGCAAATTTGTCATCTTTATAGTAAGATACAGCTCCAGTTCTGGAATAGAGAAAAAGGCAGAGGGAAGGGTATTCTAGGAACTGCTTCTCTTCTGTGTAGGTCATCAACAGGAAGAGGAGCCAGATGTAGACTCTGAGGTGCCCGGAGAGTGGGCAGTCAATGCTGGAGGGAAAGTGGGAGGAGGGAAAGTCCAGGACAGACTCAGTCTGGAAGGTGGTGGGGTCTCAGATCTCCAAACTGAGGGAAGACCCTCCAGCACTCAGTTGTATTAAACCCACTAAAGGGGTAGCGTCTTTCTTTGGGTCATGTTTAAGCTCATAGTGGCTATGTGAGGAACTGAGAAAGAGTACTAAAGGCAGAGGACACACCTTGGGCAAAGGGCATGAGATACAGAAGTGGATTAAATTTTAAAATGAGTCCAGAGTGATTGAATATAAGTAAGCAAGTGTAGGAAAAAAGGGACAAAGTCACACAATGAAACAAGTCATGCTGAACTTTTAGGCTGTAAGAAAGTTTGCGTTTTACCTTAGGAGCAAGGGAAGGCTTTTGAGGATCTGAAAAGAGCAGAACACTGAAAGAAATGTCCAGGAGTATAGAACATAAGAACTTATGCTTCCTTAAAAAAAAGGCAACCCCCTAAAAATCTCCCCCACAATTCCAAAAAGTGAGTAGGAGTTAGACAGATGGAAGTAGAAAAGCATCTAGAAATATTCTAAGCCAGGGGTTGGTAATGTTTTTCTATAAGGGGCCAGGTAGCAAATATTTTTAAATTTGTGAGCCATTTGATATCTGTCATTGTAATAACAGCTATGCACAATATTTAAATGCAGAGGCACATCTGGATTCCAATAAGACTTTCTAGTGACTTAGCAAGATCTTGTATCAAAATAAAAAATAAAAAAGGCCTGGTTCTGTAACTCAATGCAAAGATCTTGGGCTCAATTCCCAGCACCACAAAAAAAACAAAACAAAATTCAATGAATAAACAAACAAAACCAAGTGGCAAGTAGATTGGCAGGACTTAGCTGTGAGCCAGAGTTGACCGATCACCAGTCTAGGCCAAGGCAAAAGTCAGGTGCACTGAGGTGGGCAGGAATGAGTACAATCGAGGAGCAGATTAATGTGGTTGAGTTGGTGAGCAAAGAGGTTACTGGCTCAGAACAAGGATGCAGTTGTAGACACGTGCTAGGTGATTTAAGGTCTTGTGGCCCATATTAAGGACTTGGAATTTTACCTTAAAGGGAAAATATTCAGTAACTTCAACACTTTTTATTTAAGTATAGGCATATATAGAAAAGTACACATGAAATAAATGTATAGCTTGCAGAATTTCCATAAACTGAATATTCATGTAACTAGCATCCAGGCCAAGAAACATTATCAGAAACTGAGGGCTCCCCTTAAACCCCCTAACAGTCTATGCCCTTCCTTCTGAAAATAAGCACTATTTTGACTTCAAAAATATATATGTGCTTGCCTGATTTTATGTTTTATATAAATGTAATTATATAATACATACTCTGATATCTGATTTGTGACTCTAAATAATGTTTATGAGATTCATTTTTGTAATTGTAATTGTAGACTTCTCATTCTTACTGAATACATAAAAATTTGTTTATCGATTTTTAAATAGATGAATATTTGGGAAGTCTCTGGTTTGGGGCTGTGTAAATTGTGCGGCTCTGAGCATTTGTGAATATCTCTAGATAAATATGTCTAGAGAATTACAGGGTCACAGAATGGCATGCTCAGCCTGAGTATCATTGTGACATCATTTTCCAAAACGATACCATTTTACATTCTCATCAGCAAGGTACAAGAGTTCCAGACCTTCATATTCCCTCATAAAGTTAGTATTTCCCATTTAAAATGTTAGTTATTTTGGTTATTTTGTAGAGGCATTTCATTGTGTATTTTTATTTTTAAAAATTTTCCTAATGGATAAACAGGGGGATGTCTTTTCAAATGTGTATTGGCCACTGAAGGCTTTGATGAAATAGCATGATATAATCATATTTGTGTTCTTAAGGAAGCCTCTTTGGCTTCTGGTGTGGGATAGATAGGCAAAAGGCAGGAATTCAAGCAGGAATTTGAGCTGGGACATTATGACAGTAGACAGATGATGGCTTGCACTAAGGAAATGGTAGTTGAGATGGAAAGATGTAGAGTTTGGAAATCATTTTAGAGGTAAAATTGACAGGACTTGGTAATGGATTAGATCTGGGGCTGAGGAAGAGAGAGGTAAAGAAATAGTGGCTATAAAATTTCCAGATAACTTACTGTATCAGTCAGTGCTTACTAGAGACAGGTCCAATGCAAGATATACAAATATATAAGAAGTTACAAAGTTGGTTTAAAATGACCGCCCACAGAGTCAGGTGTAGAAGAGTACAAAAGGTCTGTCTGTGTACTAAAGATTCAAAGGAGTCAGTGAACTGCCTGGAGCTCACTGTAATATCCTGTGCAAGTCCACATCAGGAGGCTGAAGGGTTTGCAGTGGAGGGCTGAAGAGTCTGTGCTGGAAGCCAGATGGCATCCAAGCTGAAGGCAGACTGGAGCTCCTCTGAGAAAATAAGCGAGCCTTCCTTCTTGTTTCTGTCTTGTACCATTCAGGCAACAAGTCATCTTAGGGCAGGCCTTCATGTTTCCAGTAAATCCCCTGGGCCATACTCAGAGCTATACAGATCCAATTTAGTTGGGTGCTTCTCACTCAAGTTGACACAATCAGTTAGCTATCAGTCTCACCATTTATTTCTATTCTGTGTTTAAGGTTTGTTATGTTTACATAGATTTTCCTTAAATTTTTTTTGTTACTTTCAAAAGATCAGAGAAGAAATTTTCATTGGAAAAAAGACCTAATATGCAAAATGATATAACTTTTTATTATTCACTTATTTGATGTTTCCTTCTTATTCTGTATGATTTCTGAATTCTTAAAATTAATATGATTCATAAATGAAGCAATTGTAAGGACCTAGGTAAGTATTATATTGATGATCAGAGGATTCTAAAAGGCACAGGGCCCTTTCAAGACTGCTGGTCTGACTGGTTGGGTCAAGAGTTTCAAGAGTTTTTTAGTGACCTATTCTTTATATTGCTTCTGGAAAAGAAGCTAATCCTGTGAATCCAAAAGATCTTCTAAGCTCTTAACTATACCCACACTCAGAAAGCCTTCCCCAAAGCTAGCAGGAGCTGAGCTAGCTTCCTCTGAATGCTCCTGAGGCCCGGCAAGCAGTGGGAACAATTGTGCCGAATGAGGGGAGGAGACCAGAACCCGCTTACTGGCAGAAATTCAGTGCTCATGGTCACGAGTAGTCATCACTTTTGTTCATATTTTTTATTCTTTTAGATTAGCTAAATTTTACCTTTTCTTTCCAGGTCATAAGGCCTTGCACGACCAGGGCAACAAGCCCTATACTTGGTTTTCAACAGTGAAGTATGAACCTAGGTGATCTTGGGCCTCATCCCTAAACCAGTATGGCAGACATTAGCCATCACTGATGGTGCACTTGTCCACAAAGTGTGTGTTGGAACAAGAAATGTGGCACAGTAGCCCCATCTGTAAGTTTTTCACCTGAGTTCATTTCTTGCAGGCCTCTCATCATTACCCTGCCCTAGCTACACAGAGCATACCAGCCAATGGGCCGCATCAGACTCCTGTGGGCTGAGCAGAAAACAGCTGCCTTGAACAGCTAATAAGACATTCCTCAGAATGTCCTTGGGTCATGTTGACTTTCCATGACTTAAGTCCCAAAGGAGTTGTTGGAACTAATTACAGAACAGCATCAATTTTATGTCTTTGGGACACATTTTTTTCACATTAGGCTGAATTCTTTGGGAGCAATTCCCATGATGCACTGCATCTGTCTCTAATGTCCTTATTGGTGGAATTTTTCATTGAGAATTGAGAAGTTGTAACAAGCTCCCACAGTTGCACTCCTGGGTTTTTCTCAGAATTTCCTGTCTGATCCAGATGTTTTCCTCCAGCAACTCCTCAAATGTAAAGAGAGCCAAATTTCATCTCAGGACATTTGGTTGGGATCTAATCAGTACCCTCCAGCTCAGGGCTGAACATGTGTCTCTTAGAGTCTTAAATTCCTACTCCATTTCCCCTAGCCATTATGACTCTAGGTAAGAGGACAGAAAGATAAAGACAAGATACTAAGAAATAGGGAGAATGATGGTCCTTCAGCATACAAGTTCTGGATAATTAAGAAATTTCAATGACACAGAATATGGTCTTCATAGAATTAGATAAAGCTGGGTGTCTTAGTTACTTTTCTCTCATTGCTGAGACAAAACACCTGACACCCAAGGTTTAGGGAGAAGATATTCATTTAGCTCACTGTTTGTGGAGGTGTCAGCCCATAATTGGCAGGCTTCAGAACAGGGTGACTTTGCAGAGGAGAACAGTTCCACCAGGTAGAAGACAGCAAAATCAACAACTGACCTTAATAGCATCTTTCTGGCTCTTTTATACTCTATCTAGGTTGCTTGGGTTAGGGCAGTGACAAAATACTCAGTGCACTGATCATACACCCTTAATCCTAGCATCACACACTCTAGATTTAGCCACCTCTGAAAAAGTTCTATGACCCCATGAGGCTTTAGGGGGATATCTAGACACAAATTATAACACTAGGTCCAAATGTTTAGCTGTACGATGTTAGACAAGTTAGTTAGACACTGTGTGAAGTATGTATTTCATGTCTAAATCATGATTTTTCAAGATCAGAAATATCTAGCATAATGTCTAATAGCCAGCACTCAATAAATACTCATTTCTTCCATTTTCCTGTCTTTCCCTAGGACAGGCTCTTAGAAATTATTGAAAAAAGGCATAGCCAGGAGTTTGGCTCAGTAGCTTAAGCGCCTGTCTGGCAGGTGTGAGGCTGTGAGTTCGAACCCTGGTGCCGCAAAAGAAAAAGAAAAAGAAAAAAGGCATGTAAATAATTTTACAAAATCTTAAAACTTATTACTTTTCAAAAATGGTGCCCCTATTAAGCAATGGTTATGAGGATCCATCATGTCACAAGTTTGCCAATATTGAGAATCATAGGCAAAAAGATTCTCATCATTGTTATTTTGCACTGATGACAACTCTAGTTTAATATGTCTCCCTAATTTAAACACTTCATAAACATTTGGATTCCCTTACCTTCTGGACCATACACAATACTTTATCTGCCATACAGTCTCATATTAAAATTTCCATATTATCCAGGCTTATTGTGCGTACCTAACACGAGTATATGGTAACTTTGAATATATAAAATAAATGTTTACCAAGAAAATTCTCATTTTGTTTGTCTTATACATTAAGATTTCATGTAAAATTTCAGTTGAAAAGTGAATTTTTCTTAACAAAACAAAACAAAACAAAACCAAAACTAAACAAAACACACCAGTTTGGAAATCCTTGTCATATTTAAAGAGGCTCCTGTACTACCTCTTCCTTGCTGATTTCCCAAAACTTCTTCCCTTCCTTCAGTCAGTGGGAATACTCTTATTTTGTCGCCTGGTCCAGGGCAGGCCCTCTCAAACCACAGCTCACACAGCTGCTTCCTATCTCTTGCTTGGTAATCTAGGTGAGGTGGGGAAAGGCCTTGTTCCTAAGGAGATTCACAGACCAATAGGCTGAGTATTAGCTAGGAATTAAAAATGAATAATGTCAGTCCCCATTCCAGATCCAATGACTACTTTTGAAGGTGTTTGGGAATTGCTGGGATAGGGCAAGAAATGCTGTTTTTGCAGTCAAAGATCATGACGGAAATTTCCAGTCCCACCACTGCTTTAGCTGAATAAACTTGGACAAGTCATTTAATCTTGGAGTGTCTGATTGCTTTTATTTGTTTATTTGTTTTGTTTTGGTACTAGGAAGTGAGCCAAGGGTTACAGGCCTGGCACTTTTAATTGTTTTTAATTTTGAGACAAGATCTCGCTAAGTCATTAAGCTGTCCGGGTTGGACAACTATGAGCTAAAATCTGGGAATGTGCTTGGTGAATAGCTCCTCAGATGATCATGACTAAGGCTAAGTTATCCTTAGGTCATTACCAACTGTACTTGAAACTTGGTGAATTAACTGGAAACTCTTCAGTTTTAAATAAACTTTCTTGCTCCCACATTTTGCATTCTAGTTCCACTTCCACTTCCCTATACTGTTTCTTGTGAGGTTTGGATGCTGCATTTAGAAATTTATCTGTAGACAGATTCCTTTAAATTAATATGTCAGTTAATTTTAGTTGTCAATTTATGGATTTAAGAGACTCCCGAAGAGCTGATTGGATCATAGGGGTGCTATACTCATTGGTAGATCAATCCACTGATATCTATAGCTGAATGTATTGTTAGGAGGTCGGGCCCAGATGAAGGAGGGGGGCTCACTGTCAGCATGCCTTTAAAAGGTTTGTCACTTGCTGGTACTCTTTCCCTGTGCTGAACTACTTGGCAGCCATGAAGTGAGCAGCTTTGTCAACGATATCCTTCACCATGAAGTTTCTGCTTTGGACCCAGCTGACCATGGACGAAAGTCTCTGAAACGCGAGATAAAGAAGTCTTTTTTCCTTTAAATTGTAGGTATCCCCACCCCTCGCTTGGCAATCCAGGTATTCTGTCCAACAAATAAGAAAGTTGACCCATACAGAAAATTGGTACTGGAGAAGTGAGATCATTGTAGTGATTGTACTTGATCATGTGATCCAGAAGCCTTTTATACTGGTTTGTAGGAGAAATTTGGAAAAGTTTGGAGAATCCTTATAATTCTGTAAGCAGAGATTGATTCATGATTCAGTCAGTAGCTCAGAAAACCAAAATGCTGATAAGAACAGGGATAGTAAAAATTGTGCTCTTTAGGATGCAGATGGGAATGAAGACAATTGGAAACTGGACTAGAGGTCGCATTGTTACACTATGGCAAAAAATGTATATATTTTTTCCATTCCCTAAAATTTTGTGTGAATCTGAATTTAAAAACAACAGACTAATCAATCTAGTGGAGAAAATTTCAAGGCAGTTCAACATTCAGGCTGTGGCATGGGTACTGATGGCTGCTTTTGTCCGGATTTATAGCGATAATTGGGAGCATAAAGTGGAGCTAAAGGATTTGAAAAATTCAAATTTGGCTTGATATGAACCACATGTAAAAATGAGGCCAAAGGGGGAATAATTGCTGAAGAAATTCCATCATTAAAAGGAAACACAAGTACTTGCAACTGGGACAAGAGGCTCCCAGCAGATCACAAGGGAAATTATTCCCTGGGATTCATTTCACTGTGCCCAGGCATCCTGCCACTCAGAGGCCACCGTAATCATTATGGACAAGGGATACACATTAGCAGCAGATCTTGGCATTGTCCACATAATGCTGGTCTTTCAGGAATGAAAAACGGAAGAATTGTAGGGTCAAGGTGGCTTCTGTGCAGATTTAAATGGTTGGCAACTCAATGTGCCTCTGATAGGAGACAGGCATGCAATTGCAAATGAAGCTAAAGTAGTAGGGAAATCTCAGACCCTGGAGATGCCGTGAACGTGGAATGGCTGCTGAGGAACACTGCAGGCAAAGGGCATAGCCAGTCCAAGACAGGGGCTGTGTGGGCTGCTGTTGGCAAGCATAGTTGGCATAGAAATGGGGCTTCCCAAGCCCTGTAAACTCACATCTCATCATCATATGCCCTACATTCTAGACACAGAGCTACAAGTTTTAATATTTAGGTTGCTGAGTTTCAGTCTTGCTTTGCTCCTGTTCTTTTTTCATCCCTATTCCTCCTTTTTGGAATAAGAATGTTTATCTTGCACTGCCATATATTAGGAATATGTAGCTTACCTTTTGAATTTTATAGGGGTTCACAGCTAAGAGTTTGCTTTGTGTCTCAGAGGACAAATGTATTTTTGCAATCCTGAAATTGTTGAGACTCTAGAGAAGCAATTATTACATTTTCTTTTTTATTAGTGCATGTTTACAATACATAATGAATATATTCATCCTAGGAAGTTGGTACATGTATATATCCTAATCTTTTTTAGTTCTCCTCCCCCTCTCTGCCTTCCTCTCCCTCTGTCTCTTGATTCCATTTCCTATTTCCAAAAGATCTGTTTCTCCGTATTCTATTATCTTTCCTTTTGCTCTTTAACTGTATTTTGAGTTTCTCATACAATAGAAACTGTGTGATATGTAAGCTTGTTTGTTTAACTTGCTTCATTTAATATTATGGTCTTAAGGTGTATTCATTTTCCTACAAATAACTCAAATTTATTCCTATTTATGGCTGAATAGTACTCCACCGTGTATATACAGCACGTTTTATTTACCCATGCACCTGTTGATGGACATATAGGCCACTTCCAAAATTTAGCTACCATGAAAAGCACTACTATAAATATGGGTATGTATGTATCACTGTAATATGATGTCTTTAACTCTTTTGGGACAATACCTAGAAGAGAAGTAGCTAGGTTGAATGGAATCTCTAATTTTAGTTTTCTGAGAACTCCTCATACTGATTTCCAGTGTAGAAAAGTTTCTATTCCTGGTAGCCTTGCCAACATTTGTTGTTTTTTGAGTTCGTAATGATGGTTTTACTTTCTATAGTAAGATGGAATCTCAGTGTTGTCTTAACTTGTGTTTCTCTAATGGCCAAAGATGTTGAACATTTTTTCATGTACTTATTGGCCACTTGTATTTCTTTTTCTAAGAAGTGTTTATTCATTTCTTTGGCCACTTTTTGTTCAGGTCTTTTATTTTTGAGGGGGTCTAATTTTTTAAATTCTTTATATATCAGTCTTTTGCTTGATGAGTATTTTGCTGTACAGGAGCTTTTAAATTTGACATAATCCCATTTGTTTATTCTTGGTATTATTTCTTACACAATTGGGTTTCTACGTTTTAGATGGTTGTGTATCTTTGGCTTTGTATATAAATGGTTTAGGTGTTATCCATCAGCCTTTTATTGTATTTTCATCTTTTATTACTGGCTTTATCACCATGTAGCTCTACTGTATTCCTTGAGATATTGCATGTTTAAAAATGTCCATGACTTACACATTTTTATGTCACTTAGACTGAGCATAGCCAAGTGGTCATATCTTCTTTCCCTCAAGACCTGAGAAACTTTGTTTCATTTTCTCTGGCTTTGAATATTGCGCTGGCAAGGTTCTAGGCCTGTCTGATTTGTTGTTCTTTAGTATAAGCTAATTAATTCAATCTTCCATACCCCCATTTGTTCTTTGCATTTGAAGTCTACTAACTTTATGAGTGTATGGCTCAGTGTTAGTTATCCTGTGCTTTTCAACTCAAATGTATTTAGTATAGGAAAATTTGTTCTGCAATATCTTTATATAGTGTTTTCTTGCTTAATTTCTTAGTTTACATCAGAGATATAGGTAATTTTCTTTGCAGCTTTCTTATTCATGGCTTTTATTATTAATAATTTTTCTAATACTCTTTAAACTTTTCTATTCAACTTTCTTGTCTGTCAGAATTCTACATTGCTTAATCATGTTTCTTCTAATATCTGTTTTTGTACTATTTGGGATAATTCTAGTATGGCCCTTAGTTTTATAAAAAATTTATTTTCCACTTCCACTTATTTCCTGAAATCTGTCAGCTTCTTTTTCCACCTTTTTCTGTCACATTATCATGCCTTCCTAAAGCCCTTGATCTAGAAAAACAATAGATTCGATTTGGATGATATAATGTACAAGTATTTATTTAAAATTTCTCTCTAATTCATGGTGAACTTCTGATTGTATTCTTCATGTTCTCTTTTCCCCCCTATGTTACCTAGGGTAGACCTTTAGTTAGTTCATTTTTCATTATTGCTCACCTATAAATGCGGATTGCATTTCTCCCTGGTGAAGAAACATAAGGTAAAGAGACTGGGGATGTGAACCAAAGCTGCAGGCTTACTTTTGGCTTCAAAGGAGAGAGTGGGATGGGAAAGCCTTTATTTTGCAAAATCTAACTGAATGTCAAAAAAATCTATTTTTGTATTTCTAAAGAGTCCCATTTTACATACACATTCCCTGTGTCAAAAAGAATAGTAAAGTGGCATTCTTCCACTCGAACGGCACATAGTGATGAACACTGGTAGTTTACTTTAGCTATGTAACACTCTAAGGTCTCCATCTCCCTTGGTGTCTTAGTTACTTTTCTCTCATTGCTGAGACAGAATACCTGATGCCTAAAATTAGGGAAGGAAAGGTTTATTTCTTATAGTTCTTGGGGTTTTCAGTTCATACTCAGCTGGCTGCAAGGCAGGGTAGTGTGGCTGAAGGTCAGCCATTCATGGCTACTGCAAACAGCAAAGTGTGAACCAGCAAGAGAGAGAAGACACATCTTCTTCCCGCCCTTACACTGTATGTCAGCTCCACCTCTGGGTAGGTGCCACACACACCCCATCAATCCCAGAACCAGAGAACAAATCAATCAGGAACGCTAGACTCAGCGGCATCCATGATTACATGAGACTTGGTGGGACCACAGGAACATAAACCATAACACTTGGCAAGATTAGTAAAAGGCACTGGGCAGACAGACACAGTCCAAGTGCTTGTGGTTGAGTGAGCTCACTATATGTCATGTGAAAGAAATATTAATTTTCTTTGGTTGGATATGGCCCTGACTCAGGGCTTATGGCTTGGCAAGGGGTATGTTGGTTGGATGTCAGTTTCTTTTTACTTCCTCAGATATTTCGATGAATCTTAAGCAGGACGATTAAAAAGAAATTCACACCTAGACATACCGTAGTGAAACCACTGAACATTGATGAAAAATATGGCTTAAAAGCTTTGAAAAAAACAGAAAACAATTTATTGTAAAAAATTATAAATGAATATGATGACTGTCTTTTCAGTTGCAAAAATGGAAGCCAGAAGACATAGGAATTCAATATGCTGGGGGAACCCAACTGTCAACCTAAAATTCTACTCAGTGAAACTATGATCAAGATTGAAGGTAAAATATGATACTTCAGGAAAAATTATGAATTTAGTACTAAAAGACATTTGCTAAAGGAAATTCTAAACCATGTACTTCATAAAGAAGTTCTATAACACAATAAAAAATGGCAAGCAAATACATCAGTATCAACAGTAATATTGACTAAATAAAGGAGAAAATACACCATCACTAGAATTCTATAAAACAACATAAGTCATGAAGTGATCAGAGTTAAAGCAGTTTCAGTTCCTCATATTGTTCTGGAAGAGAGTAAGTATTGATTACTTTTAGACTTTGTTTAACAAATGCTTTCTTGTTCAAGATACACGAGTAACTTGAAAAAACTAAGGTATAAACTCTAAGTATAAACATAGAGCATATAATTTACAGGCAAGTATAGGGAAAATGGATGAGAAAAAGGAAAAAATAGATTTCAATTCAAATAAAATAAGAAAGGAAGGAAAATCAAACTCAAAATGAGACCAATAAAGCACAAAATAAAAAAGTAGAAAGACATAAACTTATTAAAGTAATGCAAATGGAGACATACAGTAAACTACAGTTAAAAATTTTTCAAACCAAATAAAAGTTTAAAATTTCAATAATCTGATTTTATAATAAACTCACCTAAAATATAAGGAGATAGATTTAGGGTCCAGGATAGAAAAAACAAATATATTGACCAAAAGAAAGTGCAATAGTTATACCAAATATCAGTAAAAACACTTTAAAAGGCACTATTACAGATAAAGGGACTCACTGCAGAATTATAAACTGTTTAATTCACTATAAATAAATAAATGTTAAAACATATGCAGCTAATAACATGGCTTTAGGATATGTAAAGTAAGGCCAGGGATTTAGCTCAATGGCACAAGTGCCTGCCTGGCAAGTGCAAGGTTGTGAGTTTGATGCCCAGTACAAATAAATAAATAAATGAGAAAGAGTATGTAAAGTAAAAATTGTCAGATAAATGAGAACTAGTCACATCTATTATCACAGTGAGGTACTTTAAAGAATACAGCACAATACAACAGTAAATTGAGCAGCAAAAACTCAGCAAGAAATAGAAGTCTCAAAACCCTAAGACTAGGGACAATTATAGAATATGGCATTCAAGAGTTGACTGTAAAATAAATAAATAAATAAACCAGAAAAACTCAAAAGTAAATTTTAAAAAAAGAGTTGTGACTGTTTATTATTTTCAATGACACACAAAATATGGAATAAAATTGACCATATGTCTGCCATAAATTAGCCTCAACAATTTTCAAAGGATTTGTATTATGTCTATATATAATTGTTAGAAATTGATGACAAAAATGTAACTAGGAAAACATCGTAGTTAAATTTTTTTAAAAAGTTTAAAAATACATTCTAAATCGCTTCCTGAGTTGCAAAACATAGCAGAAATTAGAAAATATTTATGATAGAACAAAAGTTGTGAATAGTATTTAGAAAAGAATTTATACCTTCAAAAACTTACCTTAAGTATTTGATAAGAAGAAAGCCCCTAAATTAATGAACTAAATGTCTAACTTTAAACTACAGGGAAAGAAAACAGGATAAATTCCAGGAAAGTAGAAAGGAATAAAAGAAAAAAATATATCTGGAAGTTAGTAAACTAGAAAACAAGCATACAATAGATATTGATAAAACCAAAAGTTATCATTTTAACCAAGATATGCAAAGAGAAAGAAGGCCTTCATAAATAATATTCAACAAACAGACTATTATTATGTTATGGCTTATATTTAGAGGTCTCCTTAAAGTCTCATGTGCTCATTGGTGGGGCTTTTTGGATCTGGCTGGATCTAGGGCATGTGATACTGGCATTAAGGGTGTGTGATACCAAAGTAGTTTACTAATTGGAATTAGCACAGTTCTGGGTGTGGATAATGGGAAGGCCCAATTTGAGTGTGAATGGCACTGCATGAAAGGCTTGGAGCCTGGATTTGATAAAAGGGAAAGGGAGGCTTACTTTGCCTCTGATTCTGCTGCTCTCTGCTGACTTCCTGTCTGCTCTTCCATGGACTGTTTCTCCTCCGTGATGCCCCTCTGCCATGCCACTCTGCCTTGGAACCAACTGAGTATGGACTGAAACTTCTACAAACTGTGAGCAGAAATAAACCTATCTTCTTTTAACTTGTGAGTGTTAGGTACTTTATCTCAGCAATGAGAAAAGTAACTAAGACAAATTACTATTGCAGAGATTAAACAGAAACTAAGAAGATATCATGAATTATTTCATGCTAATACATTTGAAATTTAGATCAGTGGGGAAGTTCTTAGAGAAACACAACTTATAAAAATCAACTATAGAAGAAATAGAGCATCTGAATAATCTTATAGTCATACAATATATTAGATCAAATATTTGAAATCTTTCTTGAAAGAAAATATCAGATCGAGATGGCTTTACAGGTAAGTTTTATGAAACATTAGAAAAATAGCTAATTTTAATCTTATATTTATTGCTCCATACAATATATGAAATTGGAATATTCTTTTTATTTTATTCAGGCTAGAATAACCCTGATATAAAAATCTTATGAAGAGAGAATAAATAAAATAAATTACAAAACACTCTTACTCATAAATAGAGATGCAAACATCCTAAAGAAAATAATCAAATTCAGTAAAAAATGAAAAATGCAATACTTACATTGTGATCCAGTTAGGTTATTCTAAGATTTTTCTTAATTCTAGGAAATCTCACATGATTAATTATTAAGTTTAAAAGGATGAAAATGATGATTATTCCAGTAGCATAAAGAAAAATTATTTACTAATATTTAACACACAGTCATTATGCAAAGCTCTTGGCAAACTAAGAATAGATGGAATTTCTTTAATCAAAATGAATTTCTTTAAATAAATGCCATCAACTGTAGCTACTGCAAGCATGATGTTTAATCAGATAATATGAACAGCATTCCCTTTAAGATCAGAAATAAGTAAGGTAACTTTATAACCTATCCAAATTGGGTCACTACTTTTTAGTAAAACTATAAACTTTGGATTTAACTGATCTGTCTACCAAAGTCCTTCTGTTTCTGGATCCAAATCAGAACCCTAGGTTGAATTAAGTTGTCTTGTCTCCTTCGTTTTCTTTTTTAACCCACACCAGTTCTTCAGTTTTTCTTTGGATTTCCCTGGTGCTTTTCATGGTTAGAGAGAGGTCATGGGTTTTGGGAAAGAAATCAGCAGAGTGGTGTGCAATCTGATTTGCAGCTCCTTGCTTCAGGAAGTGAAGTCTACATCTTTCCCCTCGAATCTGAGCTGGAATTGAGACTTGCTGTGGACAACTGAATGCATTGGAAAGAATGCTATGTTAATTTGGAGCCTACAATCTATTTGCTCAAATACAGTGTGTTCAGGCCTGGGCTAATCTGTTAAAGGTTTAGTGACTACAGGGAGGCAGAGACAAGTCTGCCATCTAAAGTCATCCTAAACTGACCCTCATCCAGTCAGTCTGCCTGCTGATCGCAGGCGTGCTAGGGAGCACAGCTAACATGAGAGGAACTGCTCACCTGAGCTCAGCGCAGATCACCCATTCACCAAATTGTGAACTATAAGTAATTACAATTTTAAGTCACTAAATTTTGGAGCTATTTGTTATAAGCAAAAAGTACACTTTTCTTTGTAGCCTGTACTACTGTGATACAGTAAATAAGCACTTGGGCTTTTTTGGTGTCAGACAGACTGGGTTCAAATTCTGCCTTTTTTGCATATCAGATATAGTCTTTGTATGATTATATAACTGATTCATTTTTAAATGGGCATAACAATTTCCACACCTAAGATGGTACAAGATAATTCCCGTAAAGCTAGCAACACCGTTTAGCACACTACAGTTGCTCTATAATGAGTCTCTAAGAACAAAGGTGACACTTTCTTAAAGTTCAAGGTGTGGGAGGTGCCATTATGCCGCAAACCAAGTCTTCTGTCACTGATTGTGTGTCAGTTGCTTTCATTTGTCAAAGAAAACACTCATTAAAATGTATCTTGACTATTTTCATTCCCAGCGATTTCCATTTGTACTCTTCAACTCCTATCTTCCTAAAGACTAAGATAAATAGTGTCTGTCTCTACAAGACATTTGACTGATGATAACCTTGTTGTTCTGCACTGGAACTCTCTTGAGATCTGAGGTACAAAGTTTCGTAGACATAAAAGCATACAAAAAATCCTACCCATTCCTTTTAAACAAAAGTTATTGTGCTGCCAAATGGTGTGGAATTATATAATTATCAGTTTTGCTTGTTAGATAATTGTACTTTTTAAATACTTCTCTTAAAATAGCTTTTAAAAATCTACATTTGCTACCTTCTCTGACTTAGGGATAATTTCAAGGGTTTTGTCTGATTTTCTTGTTGCAAAAATGTTGCATGGGATGACATTATTAAAAGTAACCAGAAGAAAGTTTGGACATTTTTTTCATCCTTAAACACAGAAGAGGCTGTTTCATCTGCTTGGGTCTCAAGTTCTCCACCCACTCTCAGTGTAAGTGGGATGGTCTAAAGATTCATGAAACAGTTGAAAAATTCTTAACATTTCAGACCCGTAATATTTATGCAAGAGAAAAAGACAAAGACAAGGACTCACACAAAAACAGTGGATACAAAGAGCCAGTACTGACTGTCCTGCTTTTATATAATGAAAGAACTGTGCACTGCCATTGTTTTAGGGTTTTAATATGTTTATTCAAAAATGTGTTGTTGTTGATATTGTTGTTTTTGCAGTCTTACAGAGAGAACGAAGGGAATGCTGAGCTATATCTCTACTCTTTATTTTGAGACAAGGTCTCCCTAAATTTTCCAGGCTGGACTTGACTTGGGATTCTCCTACCTTAGCCTTTTGAGTAGCTGGGATTACAGGCTGGTGCCACTACACTTGGTTTCTGTTTTTTAATTTAGACCTTTCATGAGGATTTGAATCATGCAATTTAGCAAGCTTACGTTTGAAAAATAAGCACAATTTAAAAATACTACAGTGTGTAATACTGAAAAATGAAAACTAACACTAACAACAATTTCAGATCACTGAGTGAGAGAGAAGACTATTTTGTTTTTGCTGTCGGAATTCCTGTATCATTGGCTTGAGCAGTAAGTTAGGGTTTCCCTTTAGCTGTTTGCTCTCCTTGCCTCCACTAAATCAGTTTTAGGCACTCTGGATGCCAGCAGGTGTTTGATAGCTCTGTTGTTTGGTTTGGATATTGGAATTGCACTACTATCTAGTAATTATGGAGCAATTTCTTACTGAAGACCACACTCAGAATCTATTAGGTTGACTGTCACATTGCACTCAGTACCCAGGAGGGTGACTGAGTTTAAAAAGAAAATGCACTTGGGTGATTTGGCCTGGGAAAGAATTTCTTTGTGGTCTGGTACAGTGTTTTAATGTGACGTTTAAACATGTCCATTAATATGATACTGATTTCTTCCTGTAATGAATACAGAAAAATGAAATTTTGGGGGAAAATCCTACTAGATGATAGAGTCATTTGTACCTCAGCTCAACCTCTTTATGAAATTCTGTTATCTTGTCTTTGATATTTACGGTTGTGGTATTTTAGACTTGAGCTTGCCTATCCAAGGCACTGTGTATACATCATTGATGTTGGAATCATTGGAATCATAAAATAGATCTTTTTTTCCTCCACATCACTAGAGACTCACGCACAAAACATTTTTACAATCTCATCTTTATCTCCATAATTTATGTGAGCATATTTCTTGACTGTCATACTGGAGTGCAGGAAAAGCGGAGTAGTTTGTGTCGCCCATTTCTTCTTGAAGCATGCTGAGAAGGCAGATGCTGAGTTTCTGTGCTTTGATCAGGCTAAATTTCCCTGGGCTCTTTGGACATAGTGCAAGGACCACTGCTTTTGACTTCTAACTATTATTTGCCAGTACAACTGTATGCTGACTGATTCTCAGGAGCAAGCCTTTAACTGTGTAGCAATACTTTTCTAAATTCGCTTGTGGCTGATGTTACATTAACACAGCCCCAACACTTGTTTTTCAATTTAAAACACAGCTCCTCAAAACAATCACCTCTCCTGGCATGAAAGTCACTGAGCCCTTCTCCCTTATTGTGGTAACCTGGGTCAGGAGCTGGATTACATTTTATGGTGCTTCGTCCAGATACAGACAGGCTGAAGTAACTGCTGTCGCAGACACAATACAAATGCTCTTTTGTCTCACATCCACTGACATTATGTAACTTTCCATACTGCCTTTGGTAAGGGACTTTTACCAATAGTCTTTGCTGGTTTCTTTCCAGGCATGATTTTGTTGTAATTATTGTGACTGTTTTGTACAAGATACTCCTGCAACATGGAGCAACGTGCCTGTAGCTTTAGTCTTTTGTTCAGTCATTAATTGTTAATTTATCAGTTTCTCACTGAAACACATGATTTATTCTGGGGATATGGAGGCATTTGGTTTACTGGTCCTGTCCATATGCTTCATATGAAAACGATGAAATGCATAGATGACTTCCTGTAATTTTTGGACAGAGCTTCAAGAGGAGGCCTCATGGCTCTTGATGACTAGAACTCAGCAGTTTGCTGATACAGTGAAGTCAGACTTTACATCTTCATTGTTGAACCTCCTATTTGCTTTTTAAAGAAAAAAACTCAAAAGAACAAAATGTGACACAACAAACAAAACGTTTATGACTATGAGAAACCACACACCAATTCTTAGCATCATTCATTTATTGTGGCATAGACAAATATATACTTGCTACTTCTATTGATGACTTCTTCAAGATTTACATTTAAAACAGAGTTGCCAATGTTTTCATTTTCTTTATCCCTTTTAGGTTTCAAGGCAGACTTCATAAAGTTATGAAAATTCAGTGGAAAGAAATAATACAACCATCCCTTAAATAGTCAAAGCTGCTTTTGGAAATTTCAGATGCTCTATCAAGACTATGCATTGAATGTCTAACTTTTTAAACACTAGACAAAAGAAAGGTTGCCCAGAATCATACTGACAAACAATGACACCCAAGTTAGAGACTATACTATAGTGACTGGGCATGATCAATCACAGTCTGGTGGGCTCTAAGCCAATACAACACTGGAATTATGTGTGGTATGGTGATTAATAGAAATTCAGAGATTATCTAGGTAAAAGACAAATCTAATCAGTTTGAGAAATTGCCTCAAATTTGATGAGTTACAAAACTTCTCTGACAGCATTCAACATTCTATAATGCATACACTATAGGGTTACAGTCTTAATCCTCCTGGCATCTTTTAGAAAAATAAAGTCATGAAACTACCTTTCATGAGGATATGATTACTCTTAATATTTTTAGACTGTGGATTGAGGGATTCCTGAGGTAAGGGTCACATGATTCTTACTTGAAATGTATTTTGTCTGCATATGAGTCATTCTTCATTATTTTTGATGATCGTTTTGTCCTTGGTGCCTAGTATAGTGTCTAGAACATAATAGATACACTCGATGTGCTAAACAAATAATTATTTGGTGAATAAATAAATAAACTGACAAGGATGCAAGATACGATGAAAGGAGCATGGGTCCCTGGATTCCAGTTTTGTTCCTGCCAACGTATTAGGCTGTTGTATGACCTTGAACAAGTTTCTTAGGCTCTTCAATTTTTCACACAGGAAACAGCCCTGGAAAAAGGTCAAGAAAGAACTCTGTCTCATAGAGTTATAAAGCTTAAAAGAGCTGGGCTTTTGTGGAAACTCCTGAATGGTAGATCACAAATATTCATCTCACCTTGCATATGAAACTTCTCTTCTTATTGGAGATTTCAAGAATATTCAGAGAAGGGGGCTAAATCTACGGAGAGGGCTGGAGACAGAAAGGGTTAGATTAAGCCAGGATGATTGTCTTGAACTTGAGAATGAGGAAATTTTATTTTACTCCAGAGTAGTTCTTATCATTGTTAGGCATATAAATAAATCAACTTTGTTGAGTAGCTCTTTTTCATTTCATCCAAGACAGAACACAAACATATGTTGGTACTGTAGCAGGGGAGGGCAAACTTTTTCTTTAAGAGACTTTGTAGGCTATGGAAACTCTTTTGCAACTACTCAAGAGCAGAATAGGCAATATGTAAATTAGTAGTTATGACTATTTTCCAATTAAGCTATATTTATAAAATTAACAGTGGACCAAATTTTGGTACAAGTTTTATATAGTTTCCCTACCCTGCCCTAAAGCAGAAAGTCTTTCAGCTATGTAAAGAACCAGGAAAGGTTTATCCACTTTCTCTGTTTTTCTTTGAGGACAACACCCATATTTGAGGTGATGTTGCATTGTTCCACATTAATATGAACCAAAAAAATTTATTGAAGGTCAACTGAATCATGGATGGGCTTCTTGTAAATTTTTATATAAGAGACTCTGAGCTCATATTTGAGAATATCTTTATAGCATTTGCAGTTGCAGTGTGTTCCATTAGTTAGGCACGAACCATACGTAACTATTTTTCAAATGTGCATTTGTATATGTTTGTCTTTGACCTTACATGCCTACATGTCTTATTCTGAGATCTTAGGACTGATTACAAATTATTTATTATCTTTTCTTGAGAACAGGTTTGGTAATTCAATAAGATTGCACATAATATTATAATGGTTTAGGTTTTTCTGACTTAAGTTTAGCTCAATATTTTGGCTATTAAGATACTTGAAATCTATATTAGACACTTTCTGTCACTAAGACAAAATATTTGGCACTGGAAACTCCAAGGAGGAGAGGTTAACTTGGCATGTAGCTTCAGGGGTTTCAGTCCATGGTTGGTTGGCTCCATGGTAGAAATGGCATGGCGGAAGGGCCTTCTGGAGGAGAGCAGCTTAACTCACGGCTGTGAGGAAGCAGAGAGAGAAGGGAGGATCCAGAGAAAGAAAGGGATGTGCCCTCTAAAGCCGCATCTCCAGTGGTCTAACTCCTTCCCGGAAGCCTTAACTCCTAACAGCACATTCAGGTATCAGCTCATTAATGGATTAATCCATTGATGATTATAGTGCCCCCATGATTCAGTCACCTTTCAAAAGCCCCACCTCTGACACATGAGACTTTTGTGGGACATTTTAGATCCAAATTGCAATAAAATCTTACCCTGAATGTGCTTCTATACTGAGAATGTTTTGAACTTTCCTTTTATTACTACCTGCAGCTAGAAATTGCTTAGTAGTTTTGAAAATAATTTTATTTTTATTGCTATAATACAGAGACGATTATCAGTATCTTGCTTTCACAGCACAGAGTGCCGTATTTGTGGGCATTGGGAGAATCCAGATGGCAACTTTACTAGACACTGGAAGTAAACTGATTTGTTAAAAGCAGGAGTTTGTATCCAGGAAAAGTGATAACATATTTTAGATTTATTCCTTAAATCACGTCTACACACAGCTGACACATTTTAACCAAGTGACAAGTTAGACTACATGCTTCAATTGTACCCTTAGGAAAATATGCATTTTGTCTTAGGCAGTAGTTTTGATTTCTTGCTCTGTGAAACCTCTCACTAGAGTAGATTTAGGTCAAATACAGTGAGCCTCCAAACCAGATGGAGACATTCTGGATGACTTCAAGGTAGATAAGGATCACTGGCTGGATAGAATGAACCACTGACTGGATCAGGTGTCAACACTGCGGAGAGATCAGATTAGCTTTGGTGTAATCATTTCTAGCACACTGACCCATCTTACTTTCCTATCTTTCTGCTAGTGATGGGACACATATGAATCATGGCTTGGCGGAGAAGGCAATGCTTGAGTAAGGGCTGCATGGAGCAGATGAAGTAGTACATGGAAAGAGGTGAAGGCCAAGACTAAGCAAGGAATTTGTACCAAATGGAGACCAGATAGCCATGTGAGAGTGGTAGGAGATGAAAGTTGAGTGGTAGAAACAACCTGAGGTTGAAAATTCTTGAAAATCATAGTTAGAAGCTTAACTTTTAACTCTCAGGAGGCATAGAACCACTGGAAGATTTTTTTTTTTAGTGGAGAAATTATATAATCATATAGATCATAGGAAGAAAGACTTCCTTGACTCCAAGAAGACTGATGATGTGGAAATAAAAACTGGGAGGCATGTAGACAGAGAAAGGGGGAGATCACTGGAGCGATCCAGCTGGGATATTATGAGAGTCTGAACAAGGCAATGGAAGTGAGGTAGGAAAGAAGAGGTGGCGGTGGATCTGGGGTTGACATTAGTTCCTAGGTTATGACTTGGAGAACTGAATTAAATAAGACCAAGAATTCAGTAGGAGGGACAGATTTGTGGGGTAAATGAGGAAGATTTAAAAAAAATATCTACTGTAAAAGAATATTGTCCAGTAGGCAACTTAACTAGACCTTGTGAGAGATGAGATCAGTATGAAATTAAAAACAGGGAATTAGATAAGATTATGCAGAAAGTCTATGAAAGATAAGGATAAAATCTTTATAAATAGCAGTATTTAAGTATTTAATGGAGGAAGAGAGACTCCCAAAGGAATATAAGTGTTGCCTTGAGGAGGGTGGGTAGAATCAAAATGGAACGGTGCTAAGGAAGTCAGGACAGGAGAGAGTTCTAAAGAATGAGTTTCAACACTGGTCATAGCTTCAGTGAGATGAAAAAAATGACTGAATTATGTCCACTGAGTTTAGCAGTTAAAACATCAGTGCAGAATGATAAGGAAACAAATTAGTCTGAGGAGTTCTGCATAAGTGAGTGAGCACAGATGGGAAACATGAAACAATCTCCCCAGAAGTTCACTCCAGAGGGAGAGAGATGGGGACAGGTGGAGAGGAACATAATGGTGTCCTATCAATATGATAAAAAGACTGAGGCAAGCACACTGCAAATGGATTTGGATATAAGGCATGCTTTAGAAGATTCCAAATTTTTGTCCTTTCTCTGGATCTCCATCTGGAGTTATCCTGGGGTTTTTCAGTCACTAGGGAAATTTCTCTGGGAGTCTCAATGTTCTTTTTAATAAGATTTCTCCTCTAAATGCACCATGGTATTCTACTCAGGGTTGACCACCCAGAAATGGTTCTAGCTCTTTCATTAAAAATCTTAACTGGTGTCCTCGATACATCAGTCAATTTTCCTGCCTTATGTAACTTTCCTCTCAGTCTTAAAATGCCCTACACATTTCAGAATGACTGTTAGTTCATCTTTCTGTCACTACCTTCCATCCTTTTGCACCATACTGTTTGGGTCAGAGATGGACACCTATCCCAAAAAATTTTTAAACTTTTTATTTTATTTTATTTTATTAGTACATGTTTGTGGTAGATGCAGTTTGCAATCATCGCGGGGAGCGGTTACATGTACATACCACAGTTCATTTCTTTTTTTTTTTTTAATTTCCTTCTTCCTTTCCCCTTCCTCTTTCCTCTTCTAATTCCTCTATCTTGATTTTCATTCTTGTTGAAATTATTAATCCTGGCATAGAATGTTTACATTCATTGAGGTTATCAGGTTCCTGTACGTAGCTCATCTTTATTCTACTTATCCCCCCTTACCTTCCTCCTTCCCCCTCACTCTTGTTCCTTGTACCACATCCTTATTGCAAAGGATCCATCCTCTTGTCCCCTTTTATCTATTCTTTATTATTCTGTTTATTTATGTTTTGCCTCATTCAAACAAGAGATACCATATGGTATTTAACCTTGTGTGCCTGCTTTATTTCACTCAACATTGTGTTTTCCAGGTGCATCCATTTTCCTACAAATGTCTCAAATTTGTCATTCTTTATAGATGAACAATATTCCATTATATATCCCAAACCAGTTAATCCAGTGGTTTGCCAGTGATTTGAGTAGTTGCTTAGAATAAATAAGCTGGGTTACCTATGTTCTTTCCCTGAAGAAATTGGACTCTGAGATGCAGTAATTGTGCGGAACCCTGAGAGTAAGACTGTGAGGTGGTTGTGATGTTGCTTTTGGATGTCATCAAAAATTTTCAGACATCTTTAAAATGTCCTGTGTTCCCTGCCGATTAACATGAGCCAATAGAGTAAATTTTGCCCACCTGTTACCCGACATGTTGGCTGGATCACCACAACTATTGTTCCATTTTCTTCAGCTATGGCAAATGAATTCCTAGTTAAGTGGCTCACTAGAAGAATGATGCTCCTTTTCTTCCTGATGTACTTTTTCTGTCTTCTATTTTACATTTAAATGATTGTAAATCATTTCAATGTGTTCAATATTTCTCTTAGTGTGAAAATAAAATGTCTTCTTTTTTGAGGGATTGATACAAATGATCATTTTGCAGATGATAACAAGAAACCATGCAAAGGTTTATTCCCTTTTAAAAGAGAAGTTCAAAGTTACTACTTCAAGGTTGGTGTGGAAACTTCATGTTGTCCTAAGGGAATCAGGCTTCTATTTTTCTTCTCAAAAGTTTACCACACAACCCAGGAAAGCTATTGGAGCACCAGTCAATCATCAGACATCATGATAGCTAACTTTGCTGTAGGAGTTCTTAGTAACAACTAGCTCCAAACTCAGTGTCTCACTCCTAGATCTATAGCTCTGTTGGGTTGGATCTTGAGACTGACTGAACTTGCTATGCACTGAACTTTAGGCCTGCTGCCCATTTCTCTATATTTTCCTCAGACCAGGATATACCTACATTATTGGCAGGAGCGTATCAAAGAGAATGAAACCAGGGAACTATATCCCAAGTCCCTATTCACGTTATGTCCTATTGGCGAAAGTAAGATGGCCAAGACTAAAAGGTGGGGATAAGTACACGCTATACCAGCCATTCTGGCTCCAAGGGAGGCTAGAAAATAAATTCCCTATTTCAGGTTACAGTGTGCTCAGCTAAAAACTGGGATTGTGTTACCAGGCCAGACAGAGAAAATAGGTAGTGAATAGACAACTAAAATTTTCTTCTACAATGTTCAGTAGGATACATTATGTTTATCCTTCCTTGTGAAGGAATCTTTAGTTAAATGTTCATTGTGATTGCTTGATATATATATTTGAGTAATATGTACATGATGACTAGCCAGTAATTAAACATTGCTGATTGTTGCTTTGTAAGGAAAACTTCACGAAACTCAGTTTATTTAACCCTTATTTATCCCTAAATTTTAAATGATAGGGTCAGGAAAAGTGGTTGCTAAAAACTTCTAAAAAATGGCCGGGCATCGTGGCACAAGCCTGTAATTCCAGCACTCGGGAGGCTGATGCAGGAGGATCGTTGTGACTTTGAGACCAGCCTGGGCTACAAAGTGAGTTCAAGTCCAGCCTGAACTGCATAGCAAGACCCTGTCTCAAAAAAACAAAAAGAAAACAAACAAACAAAAACAAAACCTCTAAAAAATGAAGTGTTTAAGTATCTCAGGGACCGTTACTTCCAACAGAGATTTTCAAATAAGCTCTTCCTTTGTTTTTCTGCTTAAACATCACCTTTCCTGACCATCCAACCTACATAC
>RJWM01005817.1:0-88879 GCA_004363535.1 Dasyprocta punctata | reverse complement strand
GTGGTTTCCTTTTGTTGCTGTTCTTAAGATTGTGGCTATCTTTGTCTCTTTCTAGAGTGTCTTTCAGTACTCTCTGTAGTGTTGGTTTGGTGGCCATAAATTTCTTCAGTTCTTCTTTGTCATGAAAGTATCTTATTTCTCCATCAATTTTTAAGGATAGTTTTGCAGGGTACATAAATCTGGGTTGAAAGTTGTTTTCCTTCAGGGTTTGAAATACTTCACTCCAAGCTCTTCTTAACTTAAAGGTTTGTGTTGAGAAGTCTGCCATGATTTTGATAGGCTTTCCTTCATAGGTGATCTGTTTCTTTTCTCTGACAGCTTTTAGTATTTTGTTCTTGTGCTGTATTTCTGATAACATTATTATATGTCTGGGTGGGGATTTATTTTGGTTGTGGTTAATTGGGGTTCTGTATGCCTCAGTTACCTGTATTTCAGACTCTCTTCCCATGTTTGGAAGGTTTTCTGCTATTATTTCTGTGAATAGTCTTCATAGGTCATTAGTATTGACCCCTGCTTTTTCGTTTGTGCCTATTAATCTTATGTTATTTCTCTTGGCATCGTCTTGCAGCTGTTGAATTGTTGTTTCTTGGTTCCTTACTATTTTTAGGAGATCGTTTCTTTCATGGCCATGATCTCCCATGCTGTCTTGAAGATCTGAGATTCTATCTTCAGCTTCATTTAAGCATTTTTTTCAAATTTTCCATGGAGTTTTTCATTTCCTGCATTTCCCTTTGCATCTGTTTCATGCATTCTGTTTGTGTCTTATATTGTTCATTCAGGGTTTCGATCATTTTCTTAAGTTCTTCTATTTTTTTATCTTGCTCTTCTTTAGATACACACATTTCTTTAATAATGATTCTCATTTCATTTTTTAGCTGAGAGAATATTTCTGATTTTAATTTCTCTATAGCTTCATTGAGCTGTTTCTTTATTGCATTTTCTATCATTTCAGAAAGTCCCTTTGTGTGACTCCCACTGTCTTCCATTTCAGTGTCTCCTGGGTTTGTTCTTTGTGGACTGGGGGACAGAGACTGCCTCTTGGTCTTTCATTTTGTCATTTTCTTCTAGAACCTATGTGGCCCTGTGTCCTGCGAGGGTGGTCGGACGTTCCCATGAGGGATGCACTGATTCTTAGATCGTGGTGAATCGTGGGACCCGGTGGAGTTGGGCCCTGGGCAGAGCAAGGTGGGGGCGGCCTCCCAGGGCATGCGGGTGGAGCATCTGCCCCAACTGGGTGTGGGGCCGAGGCCTCCCGGTCCTGGAGAGTTATGCAGAGTACCCCCGTGTGACGCCGCCCGGTGCCCAGGTCTGTATGCAAGTTCAGAACGACAACCACTGCACTGGGGCATGGCGGGGCAAGTTGCAGGCCTACAGTGCCGGGAGAAAAGTGGCTTTGCTGGGGTTGGTGAGTTCTGGGCTGGCACACGCACAAGCGGCTCCAGTGAAGTATGGAGCTGGCAGCACGCACACTTGGTGCTCTTGTGTGGCGAGCGCAAGCTCTCTAAGTCCCTGCAGCTATGTTGGTCAGTCCCAGGTGGGCAGCTCTGGGGTCCCGGGCTGATCTGGGCTGGGCTCCGTACCTCTGTGTCCTGTGAGGCTGGGCAGGCCACTTTCAGGATTTTAAATACTTCACTCAAAGCTTTTCTTAACTTGAACATTTGTGTCAAGAAATCTGCCATGATTCTGATAGACTTTCCTTCACAGGTGATCTGTTTGTTTTCTCTGATAGCCTTTAGTATTCTGTTCTTGGGCTGAATTTCTGATACCCTAATTATTATATGTCTGGGTGAAGATTTATTTTGGTTATGATTAATTGGGATTCTTTATGCCTCACTTATCTGTATATCAGATTCTCTTCCCATGTTTGGGAAATTTTCTGCTATTATTTCTGTAAATAGTCTTCACAGGTCATTCCTGTTGACCCCTGCTTTTTTGTTGTCCCCTATCAATCTCATATTGTTTCTCTTAGCATCACCTTGCAGCTGTTGAATTG
Organism: Dasyprocta punctata; assembly: GCA_004363535.1. Lineage (NCBI taxonomy): Eukaryota > Metazoa > Chordata > Mammalia > Rodentia > Dasyproctidae > Dasyprocta > Dasyprocta punctata. The sequence goes on along the minus strand of RJWM01005817.1, from coordinate 86,886 downwards.
TTTCCTGATTCCTTGTTATTTTTAAGAGATGTTTTCTTTCGTGGTTGTAAGCTTCCATGCTGTCTCCAAGGTCTGAGAGTCTATCTTCAGCTTCATTCAAGCAGTTTTGCCAACTTTCAATGCAATTTTATATTTCCTGAATATCCCTTTGAATTTGTTTGATGCATTCTAATTCTGTCTTGTATTTTTCCCTCAAGTTTCCATCATTTTCTTATGTTCCTCTACTTTTTTATATAGATCTTCTGTAGATACACACAGCATTTCCTTCATGATGTTTGTTATTTCATTTTCACCTGAAAGATCATTTCTGATCTGATTTCCTCTATAACTTCATGGAGTTGTTTCTTTACTTCAGTTGCTATGATTTCAGAAAGTTCAGTTGTGCAATTTCCAGTGTCTTCCATTTCATTGTCTCTTGGGTTTGTTCTCAGTGGACTGGATGAATGAGACTGCAGCATCTTGTTCTTTCATTTAGTCGTTTTCCTCTGGGATCTGTGTGGCTGGCCAGGCAACCTCCCAATGGATTGCACTGGAATACTGCACTGGGTAGAACTTCAATCCTCTAATATCCCTGTGGCTAGCCAGGGTGCACTTGTGCACTATGGTGCCATAGTCTTGTCTTCTGTGACCTATGAGACTGGCTGCATATTCCCCTGATGTACTGTGTTGGGTTGCTCTGGGACCCTGGACTGTGCAGAGCTTGGATCCTCCCTGCAGTCTGCAGGGACACACCCCTGGAGTGTGTTACTGGGGCCTAGATCCTGGCTGAGTGGAGTTCTGACCTCCACAATCAAGGTGGCTAGCAGGCAGAAACCACCAGGGTGTGGTGCTGGGGCCTTGAGTCTGGCTGGGTAGAGTTCAGAACCTCTGCAACCCAGGCAGCTAGCAGGGTAGCACTTCTGGAGTGTGGTACTGGGGCCTTACACCTCACTGAGTGGAGTTTAAAACCTCTGGAACCCAGATGGCTAGGCGGAGTATACTTCAGGAGTGTGGCACTGCTGGAACCTTGTATCTGGCTGGGAGGAGTTCAGAGTCTCTGGAGCATGGGGCTAGCCAGGGCGTGTCCCTGGTGTATGGTGCTGGAGCCTTGCTTCTGTCTGGGTGGAGTTCAGAACCTCTGGGTCCTGCTGTGTGGCTAGCTGGGCTGCATCCTTGAACTATGAAGTTGGGGCTTTGTGCTCTGATGACTGGAGCTGAAATTCTTTGGCTATGCAGGTTACTCCTTGATGAGCAGCTCTGGGGCTCTGGGATGGGCCTCTGTGACCTGTGAGGACGACCAGGCATTGCCTTTGATGGATTGCCTGGGACACTGGGGTGGGCAGAGCTCGGATTCTCTGTGCAGCTAGTGAGGGTGTACTCCCAGAGAGTGGTGCCGGGCCTCATGCCTGGCTGGATAGAGCTCAGAACCTCTGGGACCAAGGTGGCTAGCCAGAGCATACTCCCGGAGTTTGGCACTGCTGGAACCTTGCATCTGGCTGGGACGAGCTCAGAGCCTCTGGAACAGGGCTAGCGAGAGCAGGCCCACACAGTATCTATATAAATCATTTTATATAAAATTGTTAAACAGGTAAAACTAATTTTATATAGAGACCAAAATCAAATATGTGATTATCTGGGGCCTGGAATTTGGGTAAACTGAGGACAAAGGAACACTAGAGAACATTTGGGGTAGACGGTTTATAAAATTTATTTTTTTGACTGACATAGTGTTCATGCTCATTTGTCAAAACACATCAAGGTTTATACTTAAAATGTATTTAAATTTGAATCCAAATTACACTTCAGTAATTTAACAGCATAAGGGAATGGGGGGGTGGGGGAATCAGTTATAGATATTACCTAAATGTAGTAATCTATTAATGGATTAAATGTTGAAGTAAAAATTTAATGGCAACTAACCAGACATGGCAGCATTCACTTGTAATCCCAGCAGTCTGGGAGGCTGAGGTAGAAGGAACACAAATTCCAACCCAGCCTGAGTAACTTAGCAATTCAACAAGTCCCTGTCTTAAAAAATAAAAAAGGCTGAGGATGTAGCTCAATGCAAAGATCCTGAACTCAATTTCCAGTACTGGGGGGTGGGGGAAGGATTAATAATTTGTTTATTTGGGTCTTCCAGAGGAACAGAACCAATGGAATGGAAAAACCTTGGTTTGCAAAAATAATTTGCTCTGTTGGTAATCCAAAATACTCGTATATCAAAGCAGAGAAAGAAGAAATAGTTTTGATCATGAGACGTTTGGCCTGACATCCTACTCTTATTGCTCATTTATCTGGTTAAAATTTCTTAGAAATGGTTGTTTGCAGAGCACTCATGGACCAACTTACTTGCAATCCAAGGTTTGAATACTGCAAAAAGAGGGAGAGGATAGAATAGGTTTAGATGGTCAAAGGCTAAAGAATTCCACAGTGGTGGTCTGCATGCTGTAGGCCAGAAAAAAGCAGCTGCTCAGAAAACCTCAAAACAAGAGGCACCAACGATGCGGCCCAAATCTGAGGCTTCTGAGACCCTGCAGAGTCATTGGTGTAAGCCAACGGTCAAAGGCTGAAGACTCTAGAGTTCCAGGTTCACAACTACTGGCAGCTCTGCTTCAAGAAAAACTGAGCTTGCACATTTGTGAACTTCCTCCTTCTGCTTTGCTTGTGCCCCATTCAGGTCCCATGCCTATCTGAGGGCATCTTCCCATTCAAGGTTGGTCTTCTTCCCTCAGTTCCATAACTTGAGTACCAATCCTGTCTGGAAACAACCTCACTTGCCCACCCAGAAGTGTTCAATTAAGCTGATAATGAACATTAACCATCCCACGCGCTGGCTTGGGAAGTAAGTATACTAAGATTCACCATCACCGAAGTTATAGGAATGAATGTTCCATGTCACCAGAGAAAAAGATTTGTGATTGAACCTCACATGTAAAAAGGTGGGAGAGGACTAGAAAACAGAAAAGCTTAAAAAAATGTGTGAGTATAACATATCAATAATTTAAGAATTTTAAAGATACTGTTTAAGAGAGAGAGAGAGGGATTCTTCATTGCTAATAAAAGAGAGACAAATAGCAATAGTAGTTAGACATAAAGGAACAAAAGTTATACACTACAAAATGGTACTGAAAGTATAAATGGGACATGATGGTGCATACCTGTAACCTCAGCAACTGGGGAGAATGAGACAGGAGAATCAAAAATTCAAACCCTGAGGTAATTTAGCAACTTAGCAAGACCCTGTGTCAAAATTTTTAAAAAAAATTTAATTAAAAAAATAGCTGGAGATGTAACTAAGAGCAAAGACCCTGAGTTTAATACTTCTATGCCCCCACCAAAAAGAGAACAAAACAGGATAAATAGTACTGTTGCTGTTATGTAAAGTAAAATCAGTGCAGTAGCTACATCTTATCACAAAAAAGATATTCAATAAACATCATAATTTATCACAATGTGAATTCTGAATCTTTGTTATCCTCTGAGTATGTCTTATCTGCTTTTTATTTATAAAATAGTTTTATTAACAGCAAAGAATGAAGCATAAGTATAGGATAAAGCATGGGAACTATAACATTTCACAGACTCTTTCCCTGGTTCTCTATCATTCAACTTTAAAATTCCATTTGAAAGATACCCACATTCCAGTTTAAATGTCTATGTTTCAGAACAATCATTCCTCCCTTTTTCAGGAGCAGTTTAAATAAAGGCACGGCCCATCTCAGCTCTGGCAGCTCTCTGGCTACCTCAGTGTACAATGCCTTCATAAAAATGTAAGATTATTTCACAGTTTTCCCCAAGAACAACAGCTAGTTAATTATGATTTTCATATATATGCAACAACTTTTCCTGCTAATGTTTATATATATATATATGTCTCAAAATCTCAATACTCTAAAAAAAAGTCTCACATTCAAAATAACACTGTTCAAGGAAAATACGATTTTGAGAAAGATCAGTAAAAATCTCTGAAACTTTCTGTCAGGGCCCCAACGTAATAGCAGCCCTAAAAATATTCAAGTCCAGTTTAATAAGAGAACAGGTTGCACAAGGTTTGGTACCTGGGAGACAGAAAGACAGAGACAGAGAAAGAGGGAGATCTACTGCAAAATCTTGAGTTTCAGCTGTTGTTCCTTGGTAAGACACAAGCATCTATCTCTTGGGGAAAATCACACTTGGAAAATGTGCCTACTATGTCATAATGACATTATTTTCTACTTATATGTTATATTAAGCAATTAGTATTAGGAGAACACTTATTATGTCAAAATAGATTGTACTTTATTCTTATGGCAAAATAGACTAGCGTTATTGTTTTTGAAGAACACTTTCCAGGTGAATTTTTCAAAGCAATAATAAGATAAAACTAACAACCACTCCTTAAAAGATAAAATTTGAAACAATCAAAATACAACAAAAAATGCATCTCTTCCCATCACCATTTTCCTAGTCAATAAGTGATGGCTCACCTAAAAGGATTAGTATCCAGCACCTGCAGTGGTTTGCAGGAAGAAAAATATCCCCATGAAAATGAGATAGATGTTAAGAATGCATTACAATTTTCAAAAAGCTAGCTAGCATTATTTGAAAAACTATCAATTATTTTTATATACCAAAAGTTAGCAGAAAAAAAGCACTTGTCAAATTTAATGTGTTCTGAATGGCAGATAACAATGACAACAATATAGTGGCATTTAAAGTATGATGTGGTGGTTTCCAAACATTTTTGTCAGAAAAACGATTTTTCAGACACTGCTGGTGTATTGATATCATTTTCTTTGTGATTTTATATATTTTCATCTGTATTAATTTATTAGAAACATGTTGACATATAAAAGTGAGGATTTTTAAAGAAAAGATTTTAATAGTTTAAATAATTATCAAAAAATAATTATCAACCATATAAAAAGATATATGAGTAGTATTAAAATTTTTATGAGAAAAATGTGAGTGAAAAATCTTAGCTTTTGTTTTTTGGGGTTTTTTTCTGTGTGAGTGAATGCATATGTGTACTAGGGACTGAACCCCAGGTCTTCACACTAAGTTGTATACCCAGCCTTTGTGTTACTGTTTTTTTTTAAATAATTATTTTATTTTAGAAAGAATAACACCAAGCAAAATAAAGCATAATAAAGTCAATCAAAACAAGACAGTGTGAGGGGTGATGCAGGATTTCAAAACAAGATAATAGGAAAACAATAGTGATTACCATTATGCCTTCCATTGGCTTCAAAATAGCTGCCCATACCTCACACATAGTAAAATCAGACAAAACAGAAACAGAATAGAACCAATAAAAACAAAACAATGAATGCAATACAGGACTTCAAAACAAGATAATAGTTAATCCAAAATGGTTATCATAATATATCTTATTATCTTCAAAATAGCTGCCCATGCCATCAGATACAACAAAAACAAACAAGATAAAACAGAATAAAACTCAACCAAACAAAACAATGAGAATGATATGGGATTTTGAAACAAGATAATAGGGAATTAACAATGGCCACTACCTTCTGAAGGAGATACCCCATAGATGCTACATTGCCTACTGTTATTGTCTGAATAGATGACCAGGCTACCAGCTTTAGGCCTGCAAAGTCAGTTAAACACTAAGCAATACAAGCATTAAGTTGTATTTTACTTCATTAGCTATCATCACAGCCTGTGTTTCTCTGAATCAGCCAGTCCCTTACAGCAGGGGCAGGGGGACGTTGGCTCTTCTTGTCTCCCTGCCCACATGCCAGAAGGTGCTGGCATCTGGCTCTCCCCCAGTCAGCCCGCACATGGTGCCAACTCACAGGAGGTCTTAGCTTCTTGCTGACTTCTTGTTCTCCTCCCCCACAGTCTGCAAATGACCCTGATTCACAGGAGAGGCCTGGTGTCTGGCTCTCCCCCAGTTAGCCCATGCATGGTGCTGACTCACAGGAGGTCCAAAACTGTCCTTTATATGGAAATGACCTGACAAATTTTTTACCTGGGATAGTTCAACTTACTCTATTGTCATTTTTTAAAAAATCCTGATTTTAATAAACTGCATTGTAATTCTATGAAGTTAATTTTACCCTTCTTTGTTATGGCATTATAGTCTATTGTTTTTCTTCAAATTAGTTAAATATAAAGAGCATGGATTTTATAAATTACCTTTAATCTGCATAACAGAGAACCAGTAGAAATAGCATGCAAAGTACCTTAACCTATATTAGGACTGAGCTTTGCCTCCACCAGACACAGCTGGGACAATTGTTTTGTTTTTAATATTTATTTCCTCTTTTAAATTAACTTCATTTTTCAGTGTAAGTGTGGAATCCAGGCCTTCAAGGATCATAGGCAAGCACTTAGACCTATTGTTTTAAATACGTGACTGAATCAAAGGACTTGTTAATTACGTAAAAAGCATTAGAAATAATTGGCACACTGAACAATGTTCAAGATATATAATTGTCCAGGAAGACTATCACAGGTTCCTATAACTTTTGATAAGAATTTGGAAAACTGGATCACCTAGGCCCTTCAGAGAACACTGCTTTTGGTCCTTTCCACAGAAAGGAGGATGCAGTTGCCTGCCTGAACCAGAAGAAGTTCTGTAATCTTGCCAACAGCACTGTGTTGTTTCCAACTTGAAGTGACCTTTTACACTAAGTGCTTATTGGACTGTCTGAAAAGACAGAAAGCAAGGACATTGTCCATATCCTGGAACAGAACTTATAATTGTTTCTGTGCCTGGTTGTTCATGAATGTTTCTATACAAGACAAAATCATCCTGAGACTTTTGGTTCATTACAATATCATAACAGGTAGTGAAGTTGAAGGCAAGGAGGCACACTGCTTCCACATCTCCAATTATCACCAACTCCAGCATTCATCAGAAGAGGCTCACAACTGTGAAAGGTAACATTGCTTTGAAGTTCTCAGTGAAAGATTTTTTTCAATGAAATGATGTGCTAGAAGATGATGGTTCTTTTTTAATTTTTGCTTTTTGCCTCTGGTCGTTGGTTTGTGTTTATTTGTTTTGTCTTTTTGAGACAGGGTTTTACTATGAAATTCCCAAGTCAGTTTGTAATCCACACTGGCTTCAAGCTTGTGACCATCCTCCTGCTTCAGCCTCCTGAGTGCTGGTACCACAGGCATGTGTCACCATTCTTGGCCTAGTTTGTGCTTGTTTTGCTTTGGCAAAATAAATAGAAATCAAAATTCTAAGATTTATTTGTATTTTACTTTATTTGCTTTTGGTTTCCAGGTACATAGATTTCATCTTTTTGGACTAGTAGGGTGGAAGCCACTGATTCAAAATATCCATTAAGTCAGAGTTTTTTTGAGTTAACAAAAAGGAATTCTATAAATTAGGTAGATTTTTAAAACTTCTTTTTCACAAAAAGAAAGTATTTCTTCTCTTAAATCTGGGAGCTCTAAAATCAAGAGCCAACAGATTCATTGTCTGATGAGGAGTTATCCTGGTTCAGAGTCAGCTGTCTTCTTTCTTTGCCATTACATGACAGAAGGGGTGAGGACCTCTCTGAAATTTCTCATATAAGGCCATTAATACTATTTATGAAGGATCTGGCCTTGTGATGTCATTACCTCCCAAATGCTCTACTTCCTTACATTATCAGGTTAGGAATTAATCTTCAATATATAAGTTGGGGTATAAATATTCAGGGTATAATATGACATAGTAATAGATCAGTACAATCTAGTACCTGAAAATGTATGGCTAAAAGTGTCATTAATCATTAATTTCAGACAATGAGACTCTTTTTCTTTAGATAAATGGTAAACTGACTAAGGGAATGTCTTAGTCCATTCCTACTGCTGTAACAAAATAACTAAGACTGAGAAATTCATAAACAACAGATACTTATCTCTCACATACCTGATGAGATGAAAATCTTAGATCCAGGCACCAGCAAATTCAGTGCCTGATAAGGTTCTCTGCTTCCAAAACAGCTCCTTTTGGAGATATGAGACTAGGATAAAATAATGTATGAGGGCACATATTAAATTCTTCAGAGCAGAGCTCTTACAACATCTTAAAGGCTCTACCTCTTAAAATTATTGTAGTGGGTCTTAGACTCTAACATGAATTTTGGAGAAACACAAACATTCAACTAATGGTGGAGAGGAACAAGCATCTATTAAGCAAATTTCTGTATGTTGAACTCCAGACAACGGTAACTTTTTCAATTGAAAAATATAGTATTAGAGCCTAAGTGAGTGCCAAAACTGCATTTTGTTAATCAAATATTCCTGATTCCTTTCCATGTGTAAAGACAAGAAACCGGGCATACATTGGTGAAAATACCAGCGTAGCACCTACCCTCATAGAAGTTCAAATTTGAAGATAATAGTCTAGAGGAAGCACTTGCTAATGTATTGTGTCACAAAAAGTCAAGGTAAAAATTAAGATAAAGAATAGCAAAATTTGGCAGTAATAAACTATAAAATGACGTTTGAAAAGCAGTTTCATCAGAATGATGGGAATAGAAGCAGGATCACAAGGGATTAAGGAAGAAATAGAAAAAACAGCTAAACAGAGGACTTCATTGCTATTCTCAAAAATAAGAACAGTGATTTTGACAAAAAGTTAACCACTTGTTCTCTTAGATTCATGAAGGAGCCAAAGAAGGAAACTTTTTGCTTAGTAATGCTTTTACTGGTTATGAGAAAGAACTAAATTAATGATAGCATTCTCAAGTGTCCATAATAAAAGCGGAAAGTGTAGCAACCTTTACTTCTAAGTTTCATGTATAGAAAGTAGAACTGTCATGAAACATTATCTTTTAAAAAGTCATTTTAAACCCTGGATCATACATTTCTTGAGGTGTCTTTCAAGCTAATTGACCAGGATAAAGAGAAAAATGAAGTCATGAAAGAGAGGTGTGAACCTAGATAACAGAAGAAAATGATTCATCGGGGTAATAAGGGACCCAGAGAAGAGGAGCTGGGGAGAATGCAGACAAGGCGAGTAGTGCAGTCAAGCTGAAAGGCTGACTTGAGAAGCAGATGCATGGGGCATATAAACTTCACATGATCAAGGCTTCCTCAAAATCAATTTTTCACAAATTTTCAGCAAAAATTGTTTCTGTAATTTTTCTGAAAATTACCTAATTCTGATTTACCATTTCTAAACTCATATCTCCTTCTTTTTTCCTCCCCAGTCTCCTGGCAACTCTTCTGTTTTCCACATTTCCTCAGAGGCAGACAGTGGTTTTGCAATTCCATCTCCCAAGTTCTTTCGGGATCCTGACGTATAATCTGTGTGGGCCTGGAGTCTTGAGTTCATTTAAAACAACCACGTCTCTTTTAATCTTCTCATCCATCTTGAGCTTTAATTCTCTCTTAATGATTACTTCTTTAAAAGGATTGCAAGTTCAGACTAATTCAGTGTGGCCTTTGCCCCTTGTCATTTAGTTCAAATTAGTAACATTGCAGTATTTCATTTTAGACTCTGTTTTCCTTTGGCCTCATAGATTATCAGATAGGATTTTGAATGGTCTTGTTGTGGGACAGTTTTACTGTAAAATACTTTCTTTGTAAAGTGCAACTTCATATCATTTAATGATTATCTTAGCTAACAAACCTGCCACAGTGGAATGTTTTCACAGCCGCTGGTTACCCAGTAAATGAGCCAACCTCTGCCCTCTCTGGGTGGGAAGAATCTACTCTGATAGCATTATCTTGGTTTTCTATAATTAAAAGAATAAAGGCATCTCATTATGAGAAAACATAGACATCTTCAAAATGCCTAATTCATAATGTTCCTCGAAATTCAATCCATTGAGATATTTTTCTCCAAATTGCTCTCAGACTGGAGTTTTGGAGTTTCAAGTTTCAGCCTACAGTAGATATTTTTACAGCAAACTTAAGAATATCTGAAAAATAAGAATACATGTGGAGCAGTTGGCACAGCTCCCTTTATGGTGCTTCTACTGCTTATAGCATTTTATCCACAAGCTTCAAATGAGAAATTCAAGTTTTTTAGTATTAGAGGAATCAAACTTGAAATTAAAGCAAATAAAAGTGCCTGTATCAGTTTATATAGTCTCCCAGTTTATTTCTTGGGGAATTTGTTGGCATCTCTAAAATCACTTCTCCCTTTGGTTCAAAACAGGACTATTCCAGTAATTATAACATTTTGAAAACAAAATATTTAAAAACTCCCTAAAGAAACAAATCTTTGCCTACTTTGTTCAGAAATGAAATAAAAGTAGAGAAGTTGAGTGAATATCTTAATGCTAGCACTGCAGTTTTTCTTCACCTATATTCTATTACTGGAAAGGAAGGTGAATTCATCCAGAAAATATAATTAATAAAAGTAATAATATCATTAGAAGTATGAATATAGGTTTTTTTAAATCTAGATACTTTCTTGTTAAGTTGAATAATTTCAGTATTAAGATAATGATATTAGATTTGGAAACTTCAGCCTCTCTGACCAAGAGAAGTTCATAAAACTACTGAGTACAGAAATGTTTACCACTAAAAAGTAGAAGTCAGAGGCTTCCAATTATAATAACTTACTTATAATTTGGACAAAACTATATCCACGAGGAATACATCATTATTTATAATACATATTTTTATTCATGAAGCAACACACCATTATAAACTCATATTTAAAAGTATATTAGCTTTACAGTAATAAAAACAGCATGGTATTGGCAAAAAAAACCAAAGCAGACTTAAGGCTCAATGAAACAGAAGAGGAGATGCAGAAACAACTCCAGTATAGTGAACAACCTTATCTTTGACAAAAGGACCAAACATCTTCACTGGAAGAAAGATAGAACTTTTAATAAATAGTGCTGAGAAAACTGGCTTTTCATGTGCTGAAAATTGAACCTAGACTCAAATCTCTCATCATGCACTAAACTAAAATCAAAATAAATGAAAGTATTAAAACAAAAGCACTTAATCTGCTGGAAGATAAAATAGGTAAAACTCTTGAAGATGTACATGTAGGCAAAGACTTTCTGAACAAAACCTGATTTAACAGGAAATACTGCAATAAATCAATTAAGTGGGATCACATCAAATTAAAAAGCTTTTGCACAGCACAGACAACCACCAATAGAATGAAGGAACAACTTACAGAATGCAAAGAAATTTTTCCCAGTTGTTTCTCAGAGGACTAACATCTAGAATATATAAAAACTCAAAAACTACCCCTTAAATTAAAACTGCCAATTAAAAGACGGGCATCTGAAATGCATAGACATTTCTCAGGTGAAGAAATACAGTCAATAAATACATGAAAAAGTTTGACATTGCTGTCCATTTGAGAAATGCAAATTAAAGCAACACTGAGATTCTTACTCCAGAAAGAATGCCAATCACCAAAACATTGACCAATAACAAATGTTGTTGATGCTGTGAGTGAACAAAGTATCTTTCACCATTTTTGGTTGGGGTGTGAATTGGCAAAACCACTATAGAAATCAGTATGGCAAGTTCTCAGAAAACTAAAACTAAAGATTCCATTTGACCCAGGTATTCCCCTTCTGGGTATCTACCCAAAAGGGTTAAAGACATTAAACCACACTAATACATGCCTACCCATGTTTACAGCAGCACAATTTATAGTAGCTAAATCTTGGAAATAGCCCACATGCCCATCAACAGATTACTGGATAAAGAAAATGTATTTATATACAATAGAGTATTACTCTGCCAAAAAGAATAAATGTGAGACATTTTTAAGTAAATGGATGAATCTTTTTTTTTTTTTTTGTGGCACCAGGGATTGAACTCACAGCCTTGTGCCTGCCAGGGCAGGCGCTTAAGCCACTGAGCCAAACTCCCAGCCCTGGCTTTTTTTTTTGAGGCAGGGTCGCACTATGTAGCTCAGGTCGGCCTTGCGCCACGTTGTAGCCCAAGCCGGCCTCGAACTCACAACGCTCCGCCTACCTCAGCCTCCCGAGTGCTGGGATTAAAGGCGTGCGCCACCACGCCCGGCTAAATGGATGAATCTTGAGACCATAATTCTAAGTGAAATAAATCATACACACAACTTTAAGTATCATATTGTTTTTCTTGCATGAGAAACTCAAAATATAAATAAGGAGCAAAATAGAGGATATATATTGGGAAGTAGGAAGAACATTTCAAATGGAAAGGGGAACAAGGGAGGAGGAGGAAGGAAAAGAAGGAAGGGAAAGGGAATTTTAAAAAGAAATTAAAGGAAAAAATGGAAACAGAACTTTTCTAAATCAGGAGGGGAAGAAATGCTAAATGTAGGAGAGAGGATTAGATAAAACAGAATTAAGATATATAATATACAGGTACAAATTCCCCATGATGAATGTGATTATTATTATGGTGAACATGTACTAATAAAAAGTATTTAGTTTGCCTTTTAAGTGTCATACATTATATTGGTTTTCCATGGCATTGTAATTATCACAAAATTATTACCTTAAGAGCATACATGTATTATCTTATTATTCTGCAAGTCGAAGTCCACACTGAGTCTTACTGTGGCAAAATCAAGGACAGGCAGGACTGCTTTCCATTCAAATTGCAGAGGAAAGAATCCATAGCTTACAGTTATGAGCTTTGAGAAGTTGCCTGTATTCCTCTCCCTATGGCTTGTCTTATTTTTTCTGTTTTCTGGGACAAAGTGCCTGACACCAAAAATTAAGACAGGAAAGTTTTATTTAGTTCACAGCTTATGGAGGTTTCATTCCATAATCAACTGGCCCCAAGGCAGGGTGGCATAGCAGAGGGGCAACTGTTCATGACAGTAGAAAACACCAAAAGCAACAAGAGTAAAAAGGGAAGGAGCAAATCTCTTTTCTTTCCCTTATATTGTATGCAGGCTACCTGCCCTAGGGCAGGTGTAGCACTCATACCCAAATCCAATCACTAGACAATAAACTAATCACAAATGCTAGATTCAATCAGCTCCAAAAAGCTGCCCCCATGACCACACAAGGCTTTGGAGGAACATCCAGACATAAACTATAACATGGTTCCTCCCTCCGTCTTCAGTACCAACAACTGTAGATTTAATTCTTTAGATATTCCATCACTCTTGTCTCGTTTTTTTTTTTTTTTTGCTTCCTCTCACATTTAAAGACGTTGTGGTTACACAGGCTCAGTATAATATTCCTGGTTTAGATTTATCTGATTAGCTGTCTTAATTCAATCTGCTGTCTCTATTTTCTTTTGCTTTGAAACAAAACACATTCTCAGTTTTGGGACGTGAACATCTTGGGGAGGTCAATATATTTTTTACTATGTGTATACAGATTTTAATTTTCATAAGCCAGAGCAAAAGCATGTTCAGTAGAATTCCAGTCATCAAAATTACCTTTCAAAATTACTTTTCAAACACAAATGTATGTGTTTATTACAAATTTCTGATAAGGGAGAGGTTTCCAAATTTTTCTCAGAAAAGCCTTTGGTAGATTTTCATAGAATATAACTAAAACTAGGTAAGTAAATACTACTATGAAGCTATCATTTGTCTTTCTGATATCAGTGACCTAGTCATAAATCTCAAAGAGAAAATGTGTCATCTTGATAGATTTTTCTCTACTTTATGTGTTTTGTAATTCCTTAACTCCAATCACACATTGATTTCATTCATTTCCTTCCCATATCTTAGATGTCTTTAATTCTATAGACTGCATTTGTGCCTAAAATTAATATATTAATATTCAAAATGGTTCCAAAATATAATAAAAGTCAATACTTGCTCTACTGGCATGCATATTAGAAACTTGAGTTTTACATTTTAAGAAATGCTACAAAGCCAAATGAATCCTGAATTTTTCACTCTGCAACTGAACTTTTATTTTGTAACACTCAGTGTTGGATAAGGATCGCAAGCACCTAGAAGTGCAGATAGCACCCCGCATGCCCATACTGTGGCCTGGACTCTGCTAATACCACCTAATACCACAGTTGCACAGAGATGCTCTACACACACACACACACACACACACACACACAAACACATAGGATCTCTTACCTGAATGTCTTCTGTTTTCTCTACCATAATTAATTCCTTTAAATCTATTGTTTCCTGGCTCAAATGACTGCCATAAGAATAAGGATTGATTAGAACTATAAGTACGGACCAAAAGCAGAGAAAGAAATAGTCTATCTGAAAACCCATCATAACTCTCACTTTTTATTAAAAGTCATTATATAACATTTTAGTTCTCTTATTTGGTCAGTGTAGAGAACCAAGTTCTGCTACAACATTATGCAGGGTAAATTACTCATCATTTTGGATTGCACATAGTGATACTCACTTTTGCTAAGACAGGTAATTATTTATTGACTTCTGTTTGCCCTTGATCAAGTCAATTAAGCTTTCTGTTATCCAACTACTTTGGCTGCAAATAGCAATGTTATTATGCATTGTCCACGTGCACACTGTGAAACATGCTGCCCACAACTGTGTCCATATTGGTCCTATGTTCTGTACTAATAAATGCACCCTTTTCTTGCATTACTCTGACTTCTTCCTGCTTTGGGGGTTTCCTGGATCATGAAGTGAATGGTTTTGCTTCTGCCATAGTGTGCCACACTCATCAAGAGCCCAAGTCATGGGGCCACTTGATCTTGGACTGAAACCTCCAAAGTCATGAGGCAAAATAACCTCTTTCTCTAAGTTCGTTGCATCAGCTGTTTCAATGTGGTAGCAGAAATCTAAGACAGAAAATTGGTAATGAAAAGTGGGATCATTGTGAACATACCTGATGATGTACATACACTTTGGAATTGATTTATGAGTCAATTTTGGAATGGAGAAGTAGCCTAGAGAATGCCTAAAATGCTATAAATAGAGCTGAACGGGAAATTCTTGTAAGTACTTAGAAGACCAGAATGCTGATAAAAATGTGAACAGTAAAGGTAATGCTGATGAGGTTTCAGATGAAAATAAGAACTTTATTTGTAACTGTACTAGAGGCCATCCTTGTTACACTATGACAACGAATTTGTATGCATTTTATCCATGTCCCAGTGTTTTGTGTGAGGTTGAGTTTAAAAGTGAGGGTCTAGTTTATCTGGTAGAAATTTCAAGGGAATAAAGTATTCAGCTATGACATAGCTATTAATGGCTGCTTGCAATCAGATTAATGGTTAGAAATGGTAGCAAAGAGGAGCACAGTGGTAATATTTGAAAATTTGCAGTTTGGCCAGAAAATGAGCATATGTATAGATTCAGTCAGGGAAGATATGGTTATTAATGCTGTTAAAAAGAAGACAAATGAGAACCCCCCCCATGCTGAGTCAGGGAAGATCCAACCAGAAGATAACTAGCCAGACCTCCTGGTAAGCAGTACAACAGGTTTCAGGAAGAAAAAAGTTAGGAACTCTCATGAGCCTACCAGCATGTGGGCTGAGAATCAACACCCTCAACCCCCGTAAACTATCTGCTGGTTTGGAGGACTGGATAAGTTGGTAGCAAGTAAGGTACATAAAGTAGCTAAATGCTTGTATTGTTTGGTTGATTTTGCAGGCCTGGGGCCAGCAGTCTGAGCATCTCTTGGGAGGATGAGAGTATGCAGTGAAGCAAATATGGGGGATTCCCGTCTATCTTGTCTTTGAGGCCCAATATTGTTCTCATTGTTTTTGTTTTATTCAATATTGTTTTGATTGGTTTTATTCTGTTTTGTATTTGGTTTGATTTTGCTATACCTGATGGAATGGACAACTATTGTGAAGATAACACGATATACTATAGTAGCCATTGTTTACCTAGTATCCTGCTTTGAAGTTCTGTACCAATTCTATTGCTTTGTTTTGATTGACTTTGCTCTGTTTTGTTTGGTTGGATTTTACTACCTTTAAAATATTTTTTTTAAAGAAACCAAGTACTTTGCATAAAGAAAAAGGGAAGAGGCCTATTTTCAGTAAAATCACAGCCATCACACACAAAATGATGTAGAAATAAAATTTGTTGCAAAGCCTTTCCAAGATGCTCAACAGCTGCAGCTGTGGCTTAAGAGGCCCAGCAACATCTTCTGACAGCAGACTTTGGTGTCAACCACAAGATGCTTGTTTTGCAGAAATGTGGGATGTGAGTGTTAGGAGGTCATGCTGGCTTTCACCAAAATTTCAAAGGAAACGCTTAGAGGCCAAGCAATGTGCTACAGTATTGGAGTCTCCGTAAACCCCTGCCAAAGCATTGTATGATAAAGATGTGGAAATGAAGCCAATGCTCCAATACAGACCCAAGGTAGGTAGAAGGGCCAGAAACCTGAAACACTCATCAGACAAAGCTGCAGGCAGTGAGTGGAGCCAGCCAAAGAAAGTGGCTATGCAGGCGAAAACCAACAAGGCCACAGTGTAGCCCAAGGCCTTGGGGGTCCAAATCCCAGAACAGTGTGCCCTGGATGCCATTCACAGGACATTAAGATTTCATGTTTGCCCTGCTGGATTTAAGTCTTGTTTGGGCTAATCCTTTTTCACTATTTTCATATTTCTTCCTTTCAGAATAAGAATATGTACTTGTGCCAGTCTGATCATTATATTTTGGAAGTGTGTAGTTTTCTTTTATATTTTTATGAGAAATCACAGTTGAGTTTTCCTTGAGTCTCATAGAAGACTTTCAGCTAGGACTTTAGAGCAATGTTGGAACAGTGAGGACTTTGAGGCTCTGAGAGATGGAATGAATGCATTCTGCATTGTGAAACAGACGTGGGTCTTTGGGAACCAGAGGAAGAGCATTATAGTTTGAGTCTTGAGTGTCCCCCAAAGGCCTATGTGATAATTGTTTGGCCCCAAGGTGGCATTATTGGGTGGTAGTAGGACCTTGAGGAGGTAAGGACTAGTGTAGACCCTTAGGTCTCTGAATGCACAGCCCCTAAAGGGGATTCTGGGATCCCAGTCTCTTCCTGTTCTTTTTCTTCACAGTTAATGAGGTGAGAAGTTTTGCTCTGCTATCTTCTTAAAACAGCTACATTTTTCTTGTTTCTCAGGCAAGCCCTTGAAGCTATCAAATTCTTATTTTCTTCATTTCTCTCCCAAATACTGCCAATCTATTCTCATAATATATCCAAAATCTGACAAATTCTCTTATTTATAATACCACTATCTGCTGTGAGCCACATCATCTCTCCAGATTATCATATAACTTTTTAATTTATCTCCTTGCTTTTCCTTTGTGACCTGTTTAAATGCAAGCCAAGTAATTTCAGTCTTCCATTCAGAATCCATCAATGACTTCCAACCTACTGTAATAGCTAAAATGCTTATTGTGGTGAATATTGACCTATGTGTTCTGTCTTTTACTACACTTCTGATCCACCCTCCTTGTTCACTGGCCTGAATTTTGTTTCTAAAACATGTCAGTTATACTCCCAATTCAGGCTTGTGATACATATTTTTCTCTTCTCTTGTACTGTCCTTTCTGTAGTGAAACATGTTGCTCACTCCTTACTTTATTCAAGTTTCTGATGAATAGAAGAGGACCAGTGAGAGCTCCTCACACAAACGTAAAAAATACCAGTACTGCTCCAAAAGCAAGTGGAAAAGCTTTAGGTCAATTTTGGGATACCCTGGAAAGGGACTGTGAGTTACTAGCCCTTCTGGCCTCCTATCTTGTGATCTATTCCTCCTACATGTATTCCATTGTGACACCATCTACCATAGGGTCCTTACCAGACATGGGCCAGTGCTTGGATTGTGGTCTTTGATCTCCAGAACTTTCAGTTAAATAAACCTCTTTTCTTTATGAAGTTACCCATTCTGAGGAATTTCATTATAGTACTTAAAACTGGACTAACACACTCATTCTTACACCCTCACTGTTTAAAACAGTAGGATTCAATAAATATTTACAAATTGAAACAAACAAAAAATAATAATTCAAAGATAACTCTAAAACTGAAAGAATAAGAAAGAAATAGAATTCATATATTCCCAAGCATAATCTGTCAAAATTGCTTAATTTTCAGAATTAAAGTTCATTCTTCTTGATCTTTCAGTTCTTATTCATGGATTAGCATTTCACAATTTCTGCTTTTAGTCACATTCTTGACCTAAAGTCCTTGAGGTGTATTCTCCTCAGATTAGTAGCCTATCACCTTCTAAGCCCTCTAAAGTATACTCTGTCACATGAACTTGTGAAGGAACTGTGACAGGAAAAAAAGAAGCAAAGGTTTTGAATATAATTGGGGTCTACACATTTATTTCCTGAAACCCATTCTTATGAATTCTCATGCATGTGACAAAATATGTTACAAAATAGAAGTATATGTTTACATATGTCCAACGCCAAGGGGAATACAAAAAAATATTTTGATATAGTTCAGCATTTAAATTTAGGAGGACATCTTTGAAGCAGAGGGAATACTTATTAAACTACAAGACATCTCTTGGGCTGAAACCAACATTCTCTGGTATCTTTCCTAGTTTAAGTGCAATTTAAACCCCTGGAGTTCAGTTCCAAAGTTCTGTGTTTTCTGTTACTAATTTTAATGAACACTAAGGGCTTGTATGCATTTGGTGTTTAAATGCCACTCTGTTTTTGGAGCCTGACAATTTTGACTTCTGAATGTACAGGTGCCAAAGAATGCTCCCATAACCTCAGCTTTTTAGCAGAAATAGTTACTCATTTCTTTGTTTTTGCACACATAAAGTCATCAGAAGACTTATACCATTCTGCTCTCAGACACAAAATTAAACTCAGAGCACTGCAAAGCCAAAGGCAGAAAGAAAGGTCAAAAGCCAGGAATTTTCCTAACCTCAACATTTCAAACGTGGATATTCTACAAGTACACAGGACATTATTTGCTTTTTAGTAAAGAAAACATTCTAAAAAGTAACTCAACTATTCTTGGATTGGTGATCCAAATGGCTAGATCTTAAAATGTATTTTGTAGTTTAAAAAAAAAAACCTAATAGTAACTAACAATAATACATAATCACTAATATAAACATATTCAAGCTCGGATCCCGTAGAATCAAGAGGTTACAGATTTCTTCTTGGTGTCCTCTCAGTCTTCTATGCCCACCTCATCCCTACCACTGCCCCACATACATACACAATAGATCTGCATAGATCTGTACAACTATAATTCTTCCTTCCTCAAAAATCTTGGTAAAATTTAATGAAAAATGAATGCAAGACATTTTAAAACTTACAATGCACTAGGTAAATAAAAACTACTACCACTCTTCTGTGCTGCAGCAGTGTTTGTGTCATTCCCATTAAACAATAGCATTGTTCTGAAAGAAATTGCTCGCTAACATTCACAGAAGAAAACCACAACCAGCCAGCCAATATGAAACTTTCAAGGGGTAAAAATTCTGATTATAATCTCATCTCAGCTTTCCATTAAAGTCATTGTGCCACATTTTCCTAATAATTAAGTGCTGTTACATTGGCCTTACGCTTTCAGGAGCCCACGATCTATTGAAATTGGAGAGCCCATCTCTAAAGCACCTTCTTCCTCTGCATACCAGATTCAAAGAATAGCCCCCACAGAGCTCCCATTCATGCTGCTGTCCTCACTCTGCCACCTTTCCCAATGGTTTCATGAACTATCTTCTCAGCTCCCTGAAAGTTGGAGGATAAGTAGAGTGAATGGATAAGCAGCTGTGCATGATAAATACACCACATCCTCAAGGCTTTAGATTCCTCTTGCTACATGATGTTTCTGTGTTAATTTTTGTAAGTGAAGCATCAAGGTCAGTTTCTCATGATCCTTACTCTGGCTATAATAACCCAAATCCAGGGTTAACAAACTGCAGTGCATACTATATATTTAAAGTTTTAACAGAACAGAGACATGTTCTTTTGTTTAAATTTTACCTATGGCATCTTTTTAGCAGAGTTGACTATGACAGATTTCATAGAGAGAGATGATAGATGATAAATAGATACACGGATAGTTGATAAATAGATGATAGATGCATGATAGATAGATACTAGACAGATAGATGATAGTGATTGATAGATCTGATCAATAGGTGATAGATAGAAGATAGATAGACAGACAATAGATAGACAATAGATGATAGATAGATAGATAGATAGATAGATAGATAGATAGATGACAGGAAACCAGGATGATTTGGCTGATGCTTAGAAGACCCTGACACTAACTCCTGTCATATGAAGGGTAATCAGACTCTGATAGCCTGATTCATAAGTGCTAAAACATGCATAGAACAGACTACAAAACAGAATTGTACCTTATTTATTTACATAAATTTATTTACATAAATTCCTACAACATAGGTCAAAAATGTGTGAGGGGGCCACATTACCAACACATGCTCTCCTGCAGTCAGGCTGTAGAGAAAGGTAAAACTCAATCAAAGACCATTTTTTTTTATTTTCTAGAAAAGATGATTGTCAAACAGGACAAAAATAGCTGTAACTCTATGATGGGTGCTTTTTACACATTGATAAACTTGTGTGGGGATTAGAAAACTGTTAAGTGACTTTGGAAGCAAAATATAGGCAATGAGAAAAATTTAATGGCATCAACTAACACATCTGACCACAGGGAAGCAAAAAGAAAAAGAGGAGGATTCCAGGATCCCAGGATCCTTTTATGAAGGGCATGTCCAAAATGAACTAACTTTCTCCAACTAACCTCCATTCAAAGGTTCCACAATGTCCCAGTAACACCAGACCAGAGCTGGGGATGTAGGTTAAAGATAGAATGCTTGCCAGTATGTGTGAGCTTCTGAGTTCAATAGCCATGGAGGGAAAACAAGATCAGAATCCTCACAGAACTGAAAGCCATATGTACTTCTCCCACTAGATTATAAAATCCTAAAGGTGGGGAGCTGAAGCCTGTATAGTTTTTGTCTTAATAGGTAGCATATTTGCTATTAAAAATACATTAAAGTGAATCAAAGTGAACTAAATATTTGTAACTAATATGAACAAAATTTTAGGTACACTATTATCTCAATTTTTATGAATACCAAGCTGTAGATACCTGTGTTTTGTGTTACATATACATATTAAAATGATTTGTTTAATGACTTGTATCAAATTAGTTTACTTCATGACTCATGTGCTATGATCTTTCTACTAAGAAATTTTAATAATGAAAAATGTTGTTTTCACATATCAAATCTTATTTTGATAATTTTGGTAAAAGTTGAAGCTTACTATGGTCTTTTAAAATCTCCATATTGTTTATCAGACTTCTGCTTCCAGTTAGGTCTCACAGTATGGGATACCTGTGGTCTCAAATAACCACAGGAAAAACCAAGACACAATGAAAACAATACTTCGTTTGCATTCAGCAAACAAGAGGATGCAAAGCGTCCTTGTTAAACTGAACTCCAGAAAGCAATGATCCCTTTTATGAGGAGAGAGACTCAGCATCTTGTAAATCTGAGGGAAGTCTCCATGTCTGAGAATGGACTGAAGGGTGGTAGAATAAACCTCATAAAAATGAAGGAACTGAATGACTGAGAAGAAAGTCCTGAGTCCTTTAGTAGTGAGGAATGTGGTAAGTTTGGAGAGTGGCAAATTTAAATGCGAAGCTTGTGTCCCATTAATACTCTTTCCCTGACCAACCACGCAATTTTTCCATGAAAAGAGCAATGGAAAGCATTCTTGATAGCAGAGAAAAAGGGCAATAGGCCCACATACTTCTCACAATTCTTGAGTTGTAGAGTCCTTCTGTGGTTTAAACAAGGGATGGACCAAAATGAAAGAAAAATATAGAAACTGTTATCCAATTACTTCTCTGGAAAATACTATCTTTTTCAAAATGCAGGAGTTTAGTATGAGGTAATCACTGAATTCAGTCTAACTGAAGTTTGTGCCCAAGCCTCCAAAAGTTTGCTCTACCAAAGCTTACCCGGTCCCCTAGACAAACGAAAGGGCTTACATGCTGTTAGAAAATAAATAAGAAAATAAATAACAAAAATACACTTGATCTTAGCCAAAAGGCCGAGAAGCGATTAAATAACAAAAATAAATGAGATGATGAACTTTCAGTATCACTTATACACACTATCGACAGTACAACAAAACTTTCTGAGACATTCAAAATGTAGGAAAATATGACCTATAATCAAGAAAAATCATAGCCATAAGAAGAAAACCCACTGATGATCCAGTTATTAGAAATATTAATTAAAACAAATTCTATAAATACAGTGACTAATTTGCAGAAAAACATAGATATAACACGTAAGAAGATTTGGTAATTCAGAAGAAATATTAAGATCTATGAATTAGAAACTAATGGAAATTCTAATATTTGAAATCAAAAATTCATTGAATGGTCTTTTAATATCAAATGGACATAATAGAAGAAAAGATAAGTACATTTGAATACCAACCAATAGAAATTCAAACTGAAGCAAAGAGAAAAAGGAAACATTGAAACTAAGAGAGCACTGGAGGCATTCCATATATCACTCTTAGGGTTGATAGCTAACTCCTCCAATGCCTCGTGTGCTCCTAGGTGGGGCTATGGAAGGGTGATTGGATCATAGGGTCCTGCTACTATCAGTGGGTTAGTCCACTGGTGATTTATAGCTAAATGTGATTTGGGAGGTGAAGCCTGATTGAAAGAAGGGTTACTGGAGGCATGGTCTGTTATGTCTTTCTCCCTCCCCTTTGATATTACCTCTTTCTACTTCCTCCTGCCATGTCATGGGCAACCCTCCTTTGCCATACCCCTCTGCCTTTCAGCCCTCCTTTGGAGCCAACTGACTATGGGATGAAACTTCTACAAACTATAAACCAAAATAAACCTTCCCTCCTTAGAGTTACAGGTGTCAAATATTATATCTCAACAACAAGAAAGTAACTAAGACACTAACATAAGTGAAAGTAAGGGTGTGGAGAGGAAGGAGAAGAAAGGAATTAAAATGTGTTTGTACAACTCCACACAAAGAATGTAAATATCATGTACTTCAAACATGCAATAATAAAAATTTTAAAAGTAAAGTATGCAAATGCTCCAGCTATGTCCCTCCTAAAAAAAATTAAAACATATGTTCATAAATCTGTTTTGTCCTTCTCCACTGCTATTACTCAGTGGAGTTACAACATTTTGTTCCCAAAACCTCACTTTGACCACTGGGCAGGTCTAAAGAATCAAAACACTTATTTTATTCAGTGATTGTTCTAGTAAAAGCGGGTGACTCAATCTGGGTTCACGATCTTTGCTCAAGACCAATTTGCCTAGAATTGAAAGAAAACATGATTTTTTTTTTCCTTTTAGTATTTTCCTGAAAGGATATAAATTGGAGACTTCAGAAGTCTTCTTTTCTAAAGTTCAAATTAAATGAGTATGAAGTCAAGTAAAAAGAACAATGAAAGATGGAGAAATCTCTTTGCATTGAAACTAGAAGCATAGGGATTGCTGAACTCATTATACGCATCCAGCCTTAAAAAATAGCAAAATAAGACCAAGATATCACAAGAAGCAACAAGCCATTTTTCATGAAAATAAAGGAAAAATTCCTTAACAAAATAGTACATTTAACCAAACAATTTATAAAAGAAATCACATTGTAAGATCAATAAAAAATTATTTAAAATGTGTAAATCTAGTTCAAAAATCAGTATCATCATTGTAACAGGCAAAAGAAGAAAAATCATATGAGCTTATAAATAGTTGTGGAAAATAATTTTACAAAATCCAATCCCTAAACATAATAATAAAAAACCCTCTAAGGTAACTAAGAATCAAGGATTTTCTCAATTTGATAAAGAAAACACACACACACACGCACACACATAAACCAATAGCTAACATCATACTTAAAGTTGAGCAACTAATGTTTCGCTAAGTTTGAGAATAATACAAGGAAGATCTACTGCTAGAGTTGTATAAGAAATATTTGCTAATGCAATAAAGAATTCATTGCGGACCAAAACCTAATGCCCCAAACTTTAAAATTACTAGAAAATAACACAGGAGAAAATCTAGATGGTCTCAGATTTAGTAATAATTTTTAGATACAACACTAAATACACTATCTGCTGGGCATGGTGGCACGTGCCTGTAATCCCAGCACTCAGGAGGCTCAGGCAAGGGGATTGCTGCAAGTGTGAGGTTAGCCTGGTCTACATAGTGAGTATAGGGGCAGCTTGAACTATACAGCAAGTCCCTGGCTCAAAAAACCTTAAAGAAATGCATTATCTGTGAAATAAAAATTGATAATTAGTACTTTATTAAAAATAAAAGGCTTCTGCTTCTGCTCTGTTACATACATTCTAAAGAGAGTGACAATATCATCCACAGAAGGGATGAAAGTATTTGCAAAATATGCATATGCTGAAGAACTTATATCTAAAATATACAAAATAATTCTTAAAATTTGACAGTAAAAAAATAAGCAACCCAATTTAAAAATGGACAAAAGAACTAACCAAACTCCTCAGGTAAAAAAGATGCATTGTTAGGGCCGGGAGTTTCGCTCAGTGACTTAAGCGCCTGTCTGACAGGCACGAGGTTGTGAGTTCAATCCCCAGTGCCACAAAAAAAAAAATGCATTGCTGGTAAATACAGGTAATAAAAATGCTCAATACCAGGTGTCATTAGACAAAGGCAAATTAAAACAGAATAGAGTTACTACTACACACCTCTTTAAATGGATAAAGTCCAAAAAACTGGCAATACTGATGATACTGTAGAACAACAGGAGCTCCCATTTACTGCTACTGGGGCTACAAGCAGTGCTGTCACTTTGGATTTCTGACAGTTTCCTAGAAAGCTAAAGGTGATCTTATTATATATTGCACCAGTTGCATACCTCACGGTTTACCCAGCTGAGTCTTAGACGTGTCCATATAATAGCCTGCCCATACATTTGTATTACAAGTTTATTTGTAATTGCCAAAAACCTCAAACAATCAGGAGGCTTCTTAAAAGATGAATGGATACACAAACTGGGGTAAATCTATACAAAGGAAAATAAAAAGAAATGAGCTGTCAAGACTTTAAAACATAGAGGAACATTAAATGTACATTACATCATAATAGACATCTGAAAAACTCTCTGTGCACTGATCCAACTAAATGCCATTCCAAAAAAGCAAAACTACGGAGAAAGTAAAAATATCACTGATTTCCAAGGAATTTGGAGGTGCAGTGAAGGACAAATGGGTGAAGCACAGAGTGAAATTATTCAATATGATACTCCACTGGAGGACACAAGATATTATTTATTTATTAGAACTCAGAACTATACATAACAAAGAATGAAACTTGAGTTTTGGACATTGTTGTAGACAATAATCATAATGTATTGCTGTTAGTTCATTAATTGCAATAAATATATTACACTAATGCATGATGTTAATAAAGCAAAAAAATGTGTTGGAGGAGAGAAACATGGGAATGCTCTATGCTATCTACTCAATTTTTCTGTTAACTCAAAACTGTTCTAAAAAATAAACACAATTACAAATAAATCAATATGATAAAACCTAGAAGGGATTTTTAATGCAAGGAAAAAAACTTCAGAAATACAAATGGCAAATAAATACATGAAAAACTGTTCATCATCATTGGTCATTAGAGAAATGCGGATTAAAACAACACTGAGATTCCATCTCACTCCAGAAAGAATGGCCAAGATCAAGAAAAACACCAATAACAAATGCTGGAGAGGCTGTGGAGAAAAAGGAACCCTCCTCTACTGTTGGTGGGAGTGTAGACTGGTGCAACCACTATGGAAATCAGTCTGGAGGTTCCTCAAAAAACTGGGATTGGAAGTATCATTTGACCAGATATTCCACTTCTGGGCATACTCCCAGAAGAATTGAAAACATCATACCATAGTGATATATGTGCACCCATGTTTATAGAATTACAATTTTTAATAGCCAAATCTTGGAAACAACCTAAATGCCCATCAACAGAGGAATGGATAAAAAAGATGAGATACTTTTGTAAAATGGAGTACTACTCAGCTATAAAGGTTCACACTGAGGCTTTTATAGGTAAACGGATGTGACTTGAGACCATACTCATAAGTTAAATAAATCAAACTCACATTAGAACTTCCAAAGAGTTTACAAGAATTGATTTTATTACCAGTGATGGTACGAACAACTACTTTGAAGAAAATGAGACATTGTGGTAGCCATTGCTGATTTCCTATCATCTTGTTGTGAAGTCCAGTAATGCTTTTATCCTTTGTTTTGATCGTTCTTAGTCTGTTCCATATTATTTGATTTCAATATGTGTGAAAGTGTGGACAGCTATTTTGAAGAGAACAAGAGATATTATGGTAGCCATTGTTGATTTTCCTATTGTTGGGTTTTGAAGGCCTATAATGCTTTCATTCTTTTGTTTTGATCAGTCTTATATTATTGTGTTTTGTTTGAATTCATTGTGTGTGAAGATATGGACAACTATTTCAAAGAAAACAAGAGACATTATGGTGGCCACTGCTGATTTCCTGTTCTCTTGTTTTGAAATTCTGTGTTGCTTGCATTGTTTTGTGCTGATCTGCCACCTTCTGTTCTATTTTGTTATGTTTTATTCTTTTTAAAATAAAATTTAAAAAAAGTTCCTTCAGGCATAAAGAATAAAACAAAAAGTACACAAAAGAAAAAAGAAACAATACATAAAGACTTAAGAGATGGAAGATAAAAACTGATATTAATATAGAAATAAAAAGTAATGGAAATTTACAAATTAAAAACTAGCAAAGAAGCTCCAACACACATAACAGATGATTTTAAAAAGTAAAGTAATATAAAGGAATAGAAGAATAACAATAAAAAAATCTGTAATTCAAGAAAATATTTTAAACATCAGGTAAAAATTTGAAACTTCATATTTAAGTGGCATACCATGTTCCTGCAAAATTTACCCAGAACAAAAAATACTGAGGGTGGTTGGCAAGCTAATACTCCCCCTAAGATATGTGCACCCTAGTCCCCAGAACTGTGAATATGTCACTTGGTATGACAAGGGACTTTGCTGGTGTGACAAAGGTTAAGAACATTGAGATGATGAGAATACTCTGTATTATCTACATGAGTCAAATCTAATCCCATGAAGCCTAAAGTAATAGAAACTTTTCTAGCTAGCCTTAGAAACGGGATGAGGGACATGGGATTACTGAGAAGTATTAAAAAGATATATGATGATTCTGGCTTTGAAGATGAAGAAAGGGTCTGTCAACCAAGGATTTGGGGTTGTCTCTACAAACTAAAACAGGCTAGGAAATTGATTCTCCCTAGAGCTTTGAGAAAGAAATGTTCCTCTGCTGGTATCTTTATAACAGTCCAGTGACATCCATCTTATACGTCTGTCCTAGAAAACTAAAATATAACAACTTTGTGTTGTATTAAGTCATTAAGTTTGTGATTATTTTTTACTGCAGTAATGTAAAAACTATATACCAAAAAATAACAAAATTCAAGGACTTTAAAGAGAAATTTTTCTGGTTATCCAAAAAAAAGAGAAATTCAGATTACAATTAAAATCCAATGGTAATGTTATTCAATACCTAATGCCTGAAGATGATGCAATAATAATTTTGAGACATCCAGAGAAAAGATGTGGGCCAAAGATATTATATTCAGTTCCCATCATAACATGTCAGCTCATGGGGACTATCCTAAATCTTTCATGAAAAATCTGCCAGAAAGAAATTTAGAGAAAAAATATTACTACAGACATTAACAAAAAAAATTTATATTCTTAAAAACTAAGATTGGTAGTAAGAGAAAAATACAACTGCAAATATCTGTATTTAAATAGCATCAATATAATTCATGATACAGTTTATCTTCAAAAAGTAATGACCTATATCTAGATTTGTCTACAGAGAAGAAAACAATGGCTACCTCAAATCACTGACCAATCTAAGTAAAATGTACACAACTAGTATCTAAAATCCTGGCAGTGTCCTTCATGTATGATTTCCTAGAGAAAAGAACCCAGACATCCTTAGAGAAAAGGATACCTAGGTCTGGGATAGGAACATTCCAAGTGCATGATACATCTTGTAAGTCAAAATATCTATGAATTTATCCTAAAGTTTTTCAGACTTTAGAAGACTGAGAAGCTCTCACTGACAAGAGTGCTTTAATCTTATCATCAATGAAAATAATAAGTACAATGTATGGAAATATATCAAACATTTATTTTCATGATTTTAAAACAGCTTAACATAATAATTAGAATTATCAGAATAGGCTATGAGCATATAGTATTTGTTGAAAATGAGCAAATAGAAAAAGAAAGTTAGGTCCCTGGGACATGACCTTTGAAGGTGATGTTGAGTTCCTAATCCTTTTCTATCTCTATTTGTTTCCTGGCTGCCACAAAATGAACAACATTTTTCATCACAGGCTCCCATCATGGTGTACTACCCACTACAGGGCCAAAAGGAATTGGTTAACCAACTATGGATGCAAACATTGAAAGTGTGTACCAAAATAAACCTTTTTACCTTATAAGTTTACTAGCTTAGGTATTTTGTCACAGTAAAAACTATCATACAGCCTTTCCTATGCTAATGGAATACTGGTTTGTCTAATAGCAGATTAAAGAAAGTCTCATATTATGGTAGTATTTCACCTCATAAATAAAGAATGAATGATAGAATTAGAATATAATCATTTTTCTGTCCTAAACAATTAGTTGATCAAAGCATTGAGCATTGACACCTGCTAACATCACAGAAAAGAGAGACAGCAAAAAAAAGTGAAAATCAGACATTTTTTACTTCTGTTAGAATACTCCACTGTAAATGAAGTTATCTTGGAAAAGAAAACTCAGAATTTATATATGAGTCCTAATATTTGAAATATATAGAATATAGAAGACAAAGAAACTTGTTCAAGTGTATGAGAACAACTTTTCTTTCTTCAATAACAATAACAAAAGGCAAAAATAATTGTGGAGAGTGAAAGAATAAAAGAAACTAAAAAAATTTATCACTTCTGAACTCATGGATCCTGATTCAAACAAATTACAAAATAAATTTACTTATGGGATTTATGAGAAAACTGATTCTTTACATGATACTGGATATTTGAGAATATTCAAAAGTTATTGAATTCTTAAGTAGTATGGTATTATTTTCTTTATAATAATGAGTTATTTTAATGATATATACTGAAATATGGAAAGATGAAACCATGTGTCTGAGATTCACATAAAATTTCTACACTTGAAGAAAGAGGATGGATAATAAGCAGTAGACTATATAGCATAAAAGAATTGATAATTATTGAAGTTTTATAACAGGGGAATTATTATTGAAGTTCTGTAAGTTCAGATTTTATTCCATTATTCCAGTTTTGTACATGCTTGAAATTCCCAACAACGAAAAGCTTCCTTAAAAATCAAGATTGTGTTTGCTTTTCTCTTGTCTTCTGAGGACAAATCTGTTCTTTGTTTTAAGATTACTGTAAGAATTACTGGAATAGCGTCATCGAATACTTTAAGCACTTTGAAATATGTTTATTGAATTTAGGATTTGATTACATATAAAGCAGATCAATTTTTGCTTGCCTCTATTTACTTCATCCTTCAAGCTGATGGTTAGTCTTATGAGAAGGCTGAAAGCCAGGGACTAAGACAATAACAGTTTAGCCTTAGCAAAGTATCGAAGGGAAGACAACTGTCATAACCAGCAGCCTTCCAGAGGTCTCTCTTTTATGAGTGGATAGACCTGAATCTAAATTTGAAATATATATGATTGATTTTCTTTTTGTATTAAGTAAACCCAGTCCTCACTTGGGCCAAAAGAGAAGCTACAGAGAGACATCGCAAGTATTATAGATTTGGACTTTTCACTAGCGGAGTTCATCACTATGATGATGAGACATCATTTATGCTCTTAATATTGAAGACAAAGACCTATTTAATTCTAAAAAGTGCTTACTTTTAAAATTTTCCCACACATTCCATCACAATTTAGCAACATATACATTTGACACGTTCTACCTATATCCCGTAATCTTTGTGAATAATGCCTATCATAGGACCTATGAAGGACAGAAATGCTAAAAATTATTAAATGTTTAATCCTCTTGCACTTAACCTGAAATTAAAAGCTTACTATGGAACTATTTGAATTTCTAATTTCTTCTTTTATAGTATAGCAGTTGCATATGCCCAGCTGCAGGATAATATTGGCAAGCACAGCAATAAATATTCACTGAAAATCCCAAACACTGAATGCTGCATTTTTCTTCTCTTTCTTTCTTCTTCCTCTTTTTTTAAAGAGATCCCCCATCCTATGAGGTATGCAATACCATTTGTGTCCAAGTGCTTTGCATAATAATGGTTTCCTTCAGTTTCTAGGCTTACAAAGAATCACTAAGGAAACTAGGCAGTAACATCAACAACAAAAAAGAAAATTGCCCATTTTTCACTAAAACTGCTCTTATTCTTCTTCTAATTTTTTTTAGCAATTTTATCTTTTTAAATGTAAATACTTGTGAGGGCTCAGAAAAGATATCCAGTTATTAACATTTCAGGTATAATTATTACTCTTCCTAATCTCCACCTTCTCCACGGAACAATCTCCTTTAGGAGAAGTATTATTACCTTCCTACTTGTGTGGGCTCGCAGACATCTTCAAATAAGTGTCTGTAGGTGGAACTCTCTGATTACAAAGGCTGAGCGAAATTAATGTTATTAATGTACCAAGGTGAGAAGTACAAACTTCAACTGGCTTTCCCCGAAGAATTCTGTTGATTATGTGTCTAAAGCTACAGATCTGTCCGAAACATCGCCATTGAAGCCTTTTCCAGCTCTCATACTAATAAGTGAAGAAAATGTACAGCTTTTCTATAATGTGGAGTCAGAGTGCTGACAAGCAGCTTATCAGTGCTAATGATAACTGCTGTGTTGCTGCAGCCAGGATGAGAACATGCATTTGACATTTGCATTCTTTTCTCTCAGAATGGAGCACTTAAAAAATCAGTAGAATGTTTCCAGGAGCTTTGTCTACAAGCTGCCTCCTTTGAGAACTTTTGTAAGCCCTTCAAAGAGTTTCCAAAATGCTTACCATTTTTCTATGACTTTCTTCATTTATGGGAGGGACGGAATTATAAGGTGTGCTTATAGCAATGATTAGACACATTTAATGTTCAAATCACCTCTGAAATCTCTTGAGACTGCTGTCGCTTATATTTTGAAACATCTTAAAAGATGCAGCTTTCATGATGCCAATCTAAAGATACATTTGATGCTAACAGCAAATATACTGAGTTAAATTCCAAGAACTCTTCTTGATCTTCCAGTTTATAACATCCTTGCTAAATTTAGAGATCTTGATTTGGAGAACTGTCTTCAACCCACACCTCTGGTCCCATTCATTCATTCATTCACTTAACAGATTGGTCAACAGGTTTTACTAAACATCTCTTACATGGTTTAATGACTGTAATACAGCTTTGTCATAAAAGGAGGTAAAATAATCCTAAAGGAACTCACCATCTAGGGAGGATACAAACATAAAAACTTTAACAAAGTACTTTTTGGTAGTCAAAGAAAGAATAAAGAATTCTCCTTGGCCAGTGATCCAGGCTTCACAAAGGATATAACAGTTACCCTGGAATTTAAAGAATAAACATTCTATGAAAAGAAATATTGGTACATTTTATAGTGTGTTCTTTATGATGCCAATGAGGTTTTTCCCTTGTCCCCTGCAAAAAATAAAATAAAATAAAATAAAATAAAATAAAATAAAATCATGATTATAAGCTAGGAACAGTGCTTTGATATTTGGTGTCAAGAAATTCTATCTCCACTAAGTCCCTATTAAGTAGTGAAGGAAATTTGCTCATTAACTTTTATAGGACTCTCCTGTTACATCCCACAACTGGTATGAGGTTCAAATGAAAAGATCACATTCTTTACAGAATCTGAAGTACAATTAAAGTTTCAGTTATTTGTGATCTATTACTATAAATTCTGGTAATATAGTAATAACATCATTATTTTAATAAAGATTATTTAATCAATTCTTTGGACTAGACAATTTAATGTGGAGAAAAGTGAAAACCATAAAAGGTTCAACTATTATTATGTAACATCATGATGGATATTGCCAAAAAAAACTTCTTAAGAGAAATAGGCTTAATGCTTGGCATGAAGAAAGATCCCTTTGCACTTTCAGAGAACTAGCAAATAGTCTAGGTTATATGACATAGTTTAGAAATTATAGTGACTTCCAACCTGTTGTTACATACTAGAATCAGCGGCCTTATTTTACACATGTATAATAGTGTCATTTTATACAAGTTAGCTGTTTTTTTCCTTCATCTGTCTTCTAAAACTATGTGTCAGCTACCACACATGGAGTGATTCAGTGACCATCTTAAACACATAATCAGGGTGCCAGTAATCTAAGGCCCCAAAATTTTTTAAAGAAATATCTCTGAAATTTCAATTAGAAACATCAAAGAAGTTAACTATTTTTTAAAGTCTCTATTTAACTACCTTAGTCTTCTTTTAGAACACAGAATTGTTTTTGTTTTAAACTACATGTAAGAAGGGTGACACTACAAATTTTTCAGTGGTTAAGGTCCTCCATAGGTCTTAACATGATTCTACCTGGGATTTTAAAACCATTTTTTACACTTTCCCTGCAACCCTAAATCATTGAAAGGAACAGGAATATGATCTCATAAACCAAGGATGAAACTGGACATCAAGGTCTTTGAGCACCCCTCTTCCTTGCAAACTGAAAAATGGACTAATGAAGCTGAGCAAATGGGAAAGGATGTTCTCAGGCTACACTGTATTACTGTGTGCAGCCTGCATTCAGCTGGCTCTGGCAACAAGGTGCTTTCCCCTCAAGCTGTTAATGTCTCCTGATAAAATTTCCCACAGCTAAAAAGTGTTTAGCTCCCAGGTTTCCTGTCTCCCTATGTCACAAACAAGAACAGAAGACTGACCTCATGTTTTGAGGCATCCCAAAGGTTCCAAGACTGTGTAAAAATCACCCTTTATCCTGGTGTAAAAGTTCTCCTGACAGAGCCACTGGTGCAGCAGACTGTAAAGCCTTCCACCCGTGGGAACATGAATAACCACAGGTGAGGTGAGAGGACTGCATTCAATAAGCACATCCTCCACAAACACCAGAAATAACTATAGTTCATCAGAATTTGCTTAGTTGCAAACCTTAGTCAGGAAGTAACTGGAGGTGGAGTTGCAAGCAAATGACAGTAAGTTCAAAATTAAGGTTCCTGTCACATGTTTCTAACTTTTCACTGTCACATTCTAGAGTCCTCCCTTTCTTTCACAGATCTCTCTTTTGCATCCATAAATGCTCCTTACCTTTGCTTCAAATCTTTTTAATCATGCCCATGACTCTTACCTCTCTAAGCACTTCCCTTTTCTACTGGATCTTCCCTAATTTCAATATTGTATCACAAAGGACGAACAAGAAGGAGTTGTTATTGACACAGCAGATACTTCCTTAGAGAGTATAAAGAAGCCCAAATGTTAAAATCTAAATGTTTTAATTTTTTATTTTTTACAAGAAGTGATCTTTGTCTCAGCCTAGTTGTCAGGATCTAAGAAGGCTGAATGTGGAATTCTAAGTAAACAGGACGTGACAAGTTTTATTTGGGTTTGGGTGACACTGAGACTGTGTGGCACTTCCCAGGAAAGGCACCCACAGGACAGTTTTGTATCTAAGAACTACCAGTGTTCAGTGCTGATGATGTGCCAGAGAGATGTGCAAATATGATTTTATTTTTCCTCAGAGCAATGTGATGGGATATATTTTGTCATCCTTGCTTCATAGATTAAGAAATAAGGGAAACTGAGGAAGGCTAAGTAATTTGCCAACTAATTATAACTGATGTAGCATAAATATTCACTTCCTATAGCTTGCAAGTCAAAGTGCTCACCTTAAAGTCATATTATTTCCATGCTGGGAAAACTAATCCTCAAGCCTAAAGGTCACATTAGAAACTGTAGTAGATCCTTAAATAAATCGAAACTTTGCCAAATACAGTACTCACACACCTCCTCCCTAGTGCCAGGACTGATACAGGTGCTCCCCAGATTCTAAGACTACGTTAACATCAACAGAATTTTGAACTGCTCTAGGAAAAGAAAATATCCCTCAGGCTGCAAATAAGCAATGACCATTCACTCTAGATTTGAGATAGTTCAAGGTTACTTACAGAAAGCAATTGCTATGTTTTAGATCTAAAATATTCCCGCAAGGATCTCATATTTGGAGTTCGGACCTAGTTACAAGAGGTAGGTCCCTGGGGGTTTGATCTGGAATGATATACTTTTACCCTGTCTCTTCTCTTCTCTCTCTGCTTCCTCACTGCCATAAGGTAAACAGGTCCTTCTGTTGTGTCATTTCTGATATGGAGCCAACCAACCATGGACTGAATTCTCTGTGACATTACCCAAATAAGCCTCTCTTCCTTCTAGCTGTAGCGAATTTTGTCCAAATAGCAGGAAAATAAAGTGATTGGTACCAGAGAAGTGTGGCCATTGCTGTGACTGAACCTGACAATGTACTTTAGAAGTCTTTGGAACTGGCTTGTGGGAGGAGTCTAGAAAGATTTGGAAATGCTACAGATACACCCTATAATTCATTAAGTCACTTTGTTGGAAGATTCTGGTTAAAGTTCAAAAAAGCAGAATGTCGATAAGAATGTGTACATTGAAGGACAGGCTCAGGTTTCAGTTGGAAACAAAGACTGCATTGGCATTTGGACTACAGGCCATGTGTGTTACATTCTGGCAGAAAATTTATCTTTTTGCCCATGTCCTGAGACTTTGCAGGAGGCTAAGCTTAAAAGTTATAGACTAATTAATCTAGTGAAGGAAATTTGAATGCAATTCAACATTCAGGCTATAGCCTATCTACTGCTGGCTACTATTAGCCAGATCTATCAAGAAAATAAGGCTCAAAAGGCAGTTCCAAAACATATAGTTCCCAGTTCTACTGTAAAGAAAGTGCCTGCAAAACTGAAGCCATGAAGATCATGGTCACTGAAAAGATTAGGATGAAAAAAGATGTCGAGGGTTTTGCCTTCAGGAGAATAGGAAAAATGGTTTGAAGGCATTTCAAGAATCAATGAGACTCCACCCATCACAGGCCCAAAGGTACAAAAGTGTCAACTTTTCATGAGAAGAGAACCCCCCAGGCCCTCTACTCAAGAACTGCTTAGGGAACTGACTTCCCAGGATTTATTTCACCATAATCAGTTATCCAGGCACTTAGAGGTCACAGAAGCCATGGTCCAAAGAGATTCAGGTACTGCTTGAGCTAGTGACAGACTTTGGTGTTATCCATATAGTGCTGTTTATTTAGACATGCAGCATCCAAGAGTCATGGGATCATGGAGGCTTCCTCCCTGATTTCAAAAAAGTCCTGGAAGGCCAGGCAATGTGCCTCTGAGGGCAGTGTGTGAAACGTTGAGTGTGAAGATTCCAAATCACTGGAGATGTCAGGTACATGCTAAGTAAAGCTATAGGCAGTGTAGGAGTTAGCCCAAGAGACAGGCCATATGGGCTGCAACTGGCAATTCCATAAGGGTGTCACTGCCCAAGTCCTTTGGAGTTCATGTCTCACCACAACTTGCCCCAAATTTAGTAATATAGTAGCACAGTATTTAATGCTTGCCCTGCTGGTTTTTTGGTCAGATTCATTTCCATTCCACTGTTCCTCCATTTTGGAATGGAAACATTTACCCTAAGCCATTGCATGTTAAAAATATTTAACTTTCTTTTTTATTTTTGCAGGGGCTCAGAGTTAAGAGTTTGCCTTGAGTCTCAGAGGAGACTTTGGACTTGGACTTTTAAGCAATGCTAGAACTGTTAAGACTTTGATGACTCTTAGAGCTGGACTATATGCATTTCACATAATGAGATGGACATGAGCCTTTTGGGGGCCAGGGGATGTGATTATGGTTTAGCTCAAAAATATCTCCCAAAATCATTGTGTTTAGGAATGGAGGCTGGTTGGAAGAGGTGGGTCAGTAGAGGCAAGGAAGTAGAAAAATGCATTCTTGTTTCTGACTCCTCCTTTCTCTTTCTGCCTGCCATGAGGTAAACAGTTGTCCTCTGCCATGCCCTTCTACAATTCCATTTCTGACTTGGAGCCAGCTAAACATGGACTGGATTCTCTGAACTGTGAGTCAAAATGAACTTCTCCATCTTTAAGTTATGGGTATTAAGAAAGTGACTAATGCATCCATCTTTCTATTTCTACTTTTTCCTCTTTCCTTAATTCAGATGGGAAGGCTAATCATCTGCTTAGGGATAATGGGGGTTAAATCTCCATAGGCTTTCTGACAGCTTTAAAACAAAACAATAAAAAAGCCCCATAAGCTCTAACAGCTTTTATATATTTTGCAGTTAAAAAAGAAGAAAGAGAATAATGTGTCCTTAGCAAGGCATATATATATATATATATATATCTTCTACTTCAACATTTCATTCTACCGATGTTTTCTCTATATAGCCTGCCAGCAATACCCTTAATTAGGGGTCACTATTTCTTTCATTTTGAAATAAGAAATAGTGTTAAGCCTCTCATGTCCCATTTTTATACAAGGGACAGAGAAACACATTAGTTAAAGGCAGTTTGCATTCTGTTTTCCATACTGACATGATCCTTATAAAATCCAGTTCACTGTATAATTAATGACCCTTTTCTCATGCTTTAGGGCATAAGCTGATTACCAGTCTGGGTCAGAGAAAACATTTCCTGGGTGTAGGATTGCACAATTAAATATGCTGTGAGGAATCTGTGCTTTCCTTTGATGCTTTGGTCTCTGCCACAGTAGGGGTCAGGATGCAGGAATGGATGGGCAGTTGTTGCGTTACAGTGTGCCACATCCTCTGTTTCTCCACACATGCTGCAGAATGACCTGAGACCACCTGAAACACTCATCACATGGGTTCTTCTCATGTCCCCACAGGGGAGCAGATGTCTACGAGGAAGTAGTCAGGATGAAGCCAACTGAAACAATTTTTTGCACTATGTGAAAGTTGATCTTTCTGGGAAAACAAAAATAAAAAGGAATCCCTCCTGACTACATTTGTTTTCATTAAGAAGTTGCTGATGTTTCATTTCTTGTATAGACTGAAACCTATGTTTCTGTTTTAAACTCAAGCAAAGGAAAATCGTATGTTCCCTGAAACAAAGAGAAAAACTATAAAATGAGTACAAGTTACATAGGGAATTAAAATATTAAAATGAATATGACTTCATGTATTTAAAAAGTGGGCCAAATTTTATTTCCCAGAGCAGTACTGTCAATATAATTTTCTAAGATCATGAAAAACCATCTATAGTTTTGCAGTTCAATATGGAAGCCACTGGTCACATGCAACTATTAGTCACTTGAAATAAGGCTGGCCTGTCCAAGCAACTGAGATTTCAAATTAATTAAATTAATTTGATCAAATTAAGATGTTAATGTATTTACAGTTAAATAATCTCATCTGATTTGTGACTATTGCATTGACAGTATAGTTCTATATGGTGTGAATATTTACATTTCATGTAAAGAGCATTTTGAAAGAGTGCTAATAAATCAGTGTGATTTTTCTACTTTTTGGTGAACATATTCTGTTTCAAAAAGCCCTGAGTTCAGTGAAGTCTGATTATGCTTACTGCGTAAAATGAGGCACTGTATTTGTGCTTTTTTCTCCTTCTGTGGCCCTGCCTTGAGGTGGTAAAAACAAGGCCCTTGAATGTTAAGAAATAGTGATGTAGTCATGCTTTATTCATCTCTACTTTATTGCTTCCTTAAACTATGAGAACAAGTGCCACTTAGTATAGGAATTATGTAAGTGAAAAAAGTCCCTATCATTCATTTCTACTACTTCCATTAGTTTTGAAAGACCAATGATATGAAACACTTTTCAGGACACAGTAAATTTTTTTTTTTTTTTCGCGGCACCGAGGATTGAACTCACAACCTCGCACCTTGCCTGACAGGCACTTAAGTCACTGAGCCAAACTCCCGGCCCCAGTTTTTTGAGGCAGGGTCGCACTACGTCGCTTAGGCCGGTCTTGCGCTAGAACTGTAGCCCAAGCCGGCCTCGAATTCACAACGCTCCTCCTACCTCAGCCTCCGGAGTGCTGGGATTAAAGGCGTGCCCACCACGCCCGGCTCAATAATGCTTTTCAATTTCCCCTTTTGTTAACTTTGCTTTAACCTCATCTCCCTCTTTTAGGAAATTTTTCTTCTTTCTGGCTTGAGCCAGAAGTTGTTCCAGGGCTGCCATAACAAAACTCCACAAACTAAGAGGCATGCACAACAGAGATTCCTTCTCCTGCATCAAGGTGCCAGCCAGATTGGGTTACTCTGTGGCCTCTCTCCTTGGCTTGGAGGTTCCCACCCTCTTTCTGCCTCTCCATGGGGGCTTTATGTTTGAACATGCATCCCTAACATTTCTCTGTATGCTCTCATTCCTTCTTACAAGATTGGGTGAGGACCCACCCTAATTTCTTTTTTTAATTTAATTACCTCTTTAAGATCCTATCTCCAAATATTGTCACATTTTGAAAGGATCTGGGTATGAGGGCTTCAGTATATCAATTTGAGGAGACACACATTTCAATCAAAAACAGTGATTTAAGCCATATTGTATTTTTAAGAATTGTCTATTTCTTAGTTTATGAGGTGGATTTTTCAATTAACAATAAAGAACCATCTCTCTTTGAGCATGATCTTTCTAACTACGCATGGGCACATAGACTTTTAAAAATTCAGAAAAGTGAAAATTCTCTTATTTGGTCTAATGTATTAATGTGGGATTTAAAAATTCTGTGTATCTCCCACATTGCTTTTGTACCTACTTCATCTAAGTCAAAAGTAAAGAGAAATAACAGAGATGGACAGCTGTTAAAAATATGCATAATATGCTTGGGTTAGGCATACTGTCACATACCCGTAATCCCACTACGCTGGGAGGGTGAAGCTGGAGGATCATAAATTCATGCCCAGCCTGGGCAACTTATGATTTGGCAAGTCTCCATCTCAAAATAAAAACAAAGTCTGCTTTGTATAATCTTAAAAATCTTAAGAGAAGTACTTCTTTATGTACATATGTAATGCTTCAGTGGTGTAGGTTTATTAGATGTGAATATGCTTAAAGATGTAAACCATTTTTTCAATTGCCTAGTTAATTCTGTTTTGACATTGCTAAACATTGATTATGACATATAAGAGTGAAACATTTTCTAACTGGCAGAGTTACTATTTTTAATTTCCAAAACAGATATCATGACAGAATTGATATATTTAACTAATTTTTCAAAAGTAGTCCAAGAAATTGTCAAAATTCAAACAATTATATTGAATATATGAATTTTTTTCATTAAAATACATACAAATGCATGAGAGTTTTCTTTTTAACTGGGAAGCAGTTTAAGTTAAAACTGAAAAAGTAAAAATCAAAACTATTTTAATAACTTCTCTACTGATACAATTTTTGGTAGTCAACCTACTCAGAATTATTTGCATATGTTGATGTAACTTACAAGAATTAAGGTTCTCAACTTTACTCAATCTCATATCTTAAATGAACATCTACTTGACAACCCAGGAACATATGTTGCTATTTTACTAATCATTGCTCTTAGTTTCACATAGCTTACCATCTTACCCATTTTCAACTCTTAACCATCTAAAAGTAGAAGCTAGTCAAATATGTTCTTGCTGTTATTACAATATGGTATTATAGTTTTTCTGAGGAATATGTTTCAGGGGCATATGTGGTAGTATGCAAGAGATACATGCCAAGATCCCCAGTGATTGAAATTACAAATAGTACAAGCCCTATATATGTATACTGTATTATGCTTTTCCCTGTACATACACACCTACACCTACAATAGAGTTTAATTTATAAAGTAGTCACAGTAACAGATTAACGATAAAATAGAAGAATTGTAACAAATACTGTAATAAAAGATATGCTGATGTAATCTAGCTCTCAGAATATCTTCTTGCACTCTGTTCATCTATCCTCTTCTTGTGATGTTGCGATATTATACAATGCCTAATGATAAGAAATGAGCAGAGTGATGTAAGTGTTATGATGTAACACTGGGCTACTACCTGAGGGAACTGTGAACACATCAGTGTAATACTGCAATAATCAATTTGCTCATGTAGGTGACTACTATGGGGCTAACAGATACAGTGTGGAGATGCTGGATATAGGGATGATTCTTAGCTCAAGCAAGACAGAAAGAGATAGTGCAAGATCTCATCATGTGACTCCACAAACTAACAGAAAAGTGATGAACACAGTGGCATAGATAAGGACTAAACAGCCATGCATTTTTCAAATGAGTACACACTGCTAAATAAATTTATCAATTATATTTTTTTAAGTGCTCAGTTTTCAGTTAGTAAGTCATAGACTATGGGATAACAGTGTTTGAAATACATATTCTGGCAAAAAGTTCACATACAAAATATACAAGGAAGGGAAAGAAAGAAACAACTTCAGAATTCAATAGAAAATGAAAAAAACAGTATGACATTTCCCAAAATAAGATATATAGATGGTCAGCAAGAACATATAAAGCTGCTTTACACATCAAGAACACAAATTAAAACCACAGTATGACAGTATATCACATCCATCCACTAGAAGGTCTAAAGTGCAGGATCCTGGAGGTAAAGCTCAGTAGTAGAGTACTTACTTGCAAAACATAAGGCCCTTAGGTTCAATTTTTTTAAAACTCTAAAAGAGTAGGTCATGTGGCAAAAGTTGGTGAGGATGAGGGACTGAACTCTCATGTCCTGATGCAGGAATACAACTGCCCTAGGTAATTATTTTGCATTTCCTTATTAACCTAAGTATCAACTCTATGAACTGACTTAGGGATTGTTTAACTTTTCAAGGATAAATTGTGCAGTTTCTGTGATAAACACATGGAGAACATGCTACTCCTGAAGTCCTGTTGGGTTTCAATATAGCTAGTCACATAGCAGTGGCAGGTCTTGGACTTTCCTTTAAGATTATTCTGTATTCCATGTTACAGAACAAACACATGAGTCAGGTAGGAGAAATCTTTCAGTTGGCAGGTTGAGCAGTTACTATAATTATGGATCTCTGGAGAATGAACTAATGAAGATTTTGTTATCTTCATTTGAATGCTGCCTTTTATAAAAGTGAAGTATGTGAAAAAGTAAGATTATCTTTTGTATAATTGTGCATGACATGCAATATATATACCTGCTAGTTTCTATTCTAAGAAAACTCAAAATTAGAATATTAAATCTTCAGATTGTGTTATTTACATGTATCTAAATTCATTGAATAAAATTATTTGTTTATGTCATTGCCTTTATTTACACTGATCTACTTGGTAAATAGTAAATAAAAATATGTACTTATATAATTCATGTAATATTTATGTGATATATAATTATGTGATATAAAATTATATATTTCTGTTATATGTATAATTGTGTTACATAATAAACCTGAAGAAAAGTTGTTGTTTATTCGTGTAAGAGGCAGTATGGAGCAGAGCAAACTGCACAGATTTAATAGCTTGCGAATATAGATTCAAATGTAGCTATCTTTCCTAGCCATGGAACTATGAACACTTTTTTTGAAACTATTTAGACTCTAATTTCCTCCCCAGTAAAGTATGGACCATAATAATTAATAAGTACTTCAAAAAATTACTGACAAAATGGATGAAAACTACTTATAAATAAGTATCAGAAAAGCACTTTATTTAACTACTCTTTACTAGTTATTAAATCAATTGTGCTTTTTCCCTGTGTCCCAATTTTCTATTTGTAATAGGGCTACTAAAAGTAATTGTAAGTTAACATACATAAAGTATGTACCATCAAAAAAAGAAGCGGGAAGGGTCTAATTTAAACAGTTTCTCTTCATTCTTCCAAATTATGGTGACACAAAGATTTCTTGTTACTTCTGTTATCCGTCATTGATAATTAAGCTCTAGAACAGGTCAAGACCTGAATAAGTATTTGATGGACTGATACCTTAGCCTTTACAACATAGAAATATAACAATGGCTGATACTTATTGTGAGTCAATAATGTGCAAGATACATCCCTGTTTTACATGTGGTATATTATTTAATTCTTACAAGAACCAATAATATTGGTTGTATTAGTATCCCCATTTTATAGATAAAAAAACTTAAAGATTTTGAATAACTTATCCATGAAAATGCAGTAGGATAGTAACAGAGAACTAAGATCTAACTCAAGGCTGTTTGATTCCAGCATCTGAGCCCAAAACCAAAACGCAGCAGAGTTTCCACAGGAAGGAGATTCCCAGGGGAGAAGGGAGGGTACAGTACTGAATTCAGAGAGTTAGAGAGTAAGTAGTCACCGTAAATGAAGGACAGTCCCAGGATTTCTGGATCCATCTGATTGCAGGAGCACTGCCTTATTCTGATCTTCAATGCCAAAGTTATATATAATTGTTTATTATA
Organism: Dasyprocta punctata; assembly: GCA_004363535.1. Lineage (NCBI taxonomy): Eukaryota > Metazoa > Chordata > Mammalia > Rodentia > Dasyproctidae > Dasyprocta > Dasyprocta punctata. Next base: position 44,550 of record RJWM01005817.1, on the reverse strand, counting down.
ATTTATGTAATATGATAAACCTGAAGACAATTTGTTTTTTATTCTTCTAAGAGACAGTGTGAAATAAAGGAAATTTCACAAATTTGGTAGCTTACCTGACCTCAGTGTTGTAGAGATCTTGGTGCATCCTGTGTGCTCCTGTATGCTTTCTGAACTGAGCATCCAGTTCTAATTTTCTGACCTGAGAGAGCTTCACTAAACCTCCCTGAGATGACTAAACAAACCTAAATAGCAGTAGATTTGCACTGAGAATCTTAAAGGGGTTCATCTACTTTAATCCAATAATTCCTCCTCTCAGAATACACTCTAAAGAGAAAATCAGTTGTGAAACAAATTTGTCATAGAAGGATATTTAATGCACAATTAAATTATAATAGTATATAATATAATAGTATATAACTGAGAATATGAAACTCAACAAAATGAGGTACATAAATTGTGGGAAAACCTTAACTTGGAATATTACAGACACGCGCGTAATCATGTTACAAGAGTTTATTTGCTAACTGAAAAAAAAAAAAAAAACCTTACGAAAAAGCCATTAAGTGAAAACCACTGTATATGTGTCACAGGCAGCTGAGTTAGAAATACTATAGGCAGTCAGACAGGGGTAGGCCCTCAAAGGAGCCAGTGCAGAAGACCAGATATCTTGCAACTGTGGGGGAGACAGTCACCTCCACTGTGGGCCAGATCTCAAGACAAAAGACAAAAGGAATGCAGCCACATACTTCCTAAGGATAAATATCAGGAATTGATAATCTAAATAGGTCTCTATCACAATGAGGAAACCAGGAGTCACTAACCAGACCTCCTACCAGAAGAGCTCCCGCCCTATATCCGTGCCCGCTTGCTACATGACTCATTTCCCCATTTGTCCCCGATTTACTCAGTTTTAACTGTACAATTAATCTTACTGGGTGGCCATAGTTCTGTCCCACCTCATGCCCACCTTGCAAGTTCTCATGTTTTCCCCAACTTATACCTGCCTCACTTTGTGGTTTTGCTCTATAAAAGCCCCTACAAAAGGCAGTCTTTGGCGACACACTCAGAATCCCTTCTATCTCTCTCAGACAAAAGCTTTCTTTCTCTCATTAAATATATTCTGCTCTTAACCTCTGTTGTTCCTAAAATTCATTCTTAGATTTTAGAGAATATGAGCTCATAGTAGGTTGGGAGTTTCTTTCTTCTCTGTATCATGTGCAGTGTCAGTTGTTTAGATAACATGGCCACAATGTGATATCACACACACAAAAATAAACAACTATATAATTATACATGCAAACCCACTTTTATAAATATAGGAATAATTTGTTCTGAAATGTGAATGGTGACTATATCTGTCAAGCTCACAGGAAATTTTTATTTGTTTCTCTGTTATTTTATTTTCTAATATACTGAAATAAATTTATTTGCTTTATAAATTACAAAAACAGTCAAAATCACAAAATAATACTTTAGGCCTGGACATTCTTGACATAGAAACACAGGCTATTTGTTCTCTCACTCATAATTTGCATTTTTTCATCCACTGGGTACAATAATTCCTACTGTTCAGTATTGTTGACAAGATCAGAGATATCTCATGTGAAAGGTCTCAACTATTATAATTGTCCAATGAATTGTAAGTATTCATATTGTCATTTATATTTTGCCTTAAATTATTATAGTTTAACTTTTGATCTCCATAGTCATTAATTATAATATTCATGGAAGGATGGGTATTATCTATATTCCCCCCAAACCAAGCATAGATTAAACTCACAAAAGTGTAGCAAAGCAAATAACAGACAATTATCCAATACTTGAAAAGTACTTTCCATTTAAATATGGTCAGTATCTATATATGAGAAGAAGCTCATTTTCATCACTTAGCTACCAGGACACCCTCTGCTAGAGTCCCTCTGACTTCACACTCCACTACTCCACAGATCTCTGACCTCTTAATGCAAAATAGCCCCAGATTTACATTCTTGGGTCTTCTCTTTGCTTTAACAAACCCATCCGTTTTCATGGCATTAACTGCCTTTTAGATACGCTGATCAAATTCAAATTTTGTCTGACAGACACATTATTTCAAGCTCCATACTCCTTTTTCCAATTATTTGCCATCATATTTGCTTGAATGTCCAACAAATGTCTTAACTCCAATGAGTGCACATTTGAACTTCTATCCCACTTACTGCCTTGCCTACCTTAGCTTATAGCAATTTCATTTGTCAGTTGCTCAGGGCAAAAAACTGAAATTCATCCTTGATCTTTCTTTTTAATACATCATTCTATCATCCAGTTCCTTAGGAAACATGCTGGCCCTGTATTCAGATGCAGAATCCAATCACTTCCCACATCTTTGCCCAAATCACTGTCTCTCTCTTGAATTGAAATAGTCTCCTTACTAGTTTTTCTACTTCAGTCAGTGTCCATGTTTATAGTCCTTTCTAACAAATCCCTTGACTCTATTGTTATCCACTTTTATAGTCTTCTCTAACAAATCTCTATGGTTAAAACTCAACAATAGATCTACATTTCACAAACATAAAAGCAAAGCTCTCACAATGGCTACAATGTCCCAACATCATTTGGCTCCACACCAGTTTGCCTCTCTGACCTTGTCTCCCTCAAATGTCCCCTCTAAGTGGTCACTTTGTCACTGCTGTACACCTGGCATGCTCTTGCTATATACCACTGCCCTTGCTATCTCATTTCATAGGTTACTTTTCTTTCAGATACTCGTGTGTCCCACTGCTTCTCTATTTTCACATATTTGCCCAAATGCCTATTTTGACTCCCTTATTCAACTTAAAACTTCTCTACCTCCTTTCTTCTGTCATGTCTATTTATTTTCTTAATCTGTGATAGTTACCCTTCAACGCTGTGGGATTTTCATCTTTTACATGCTATGTAATATACTTGATTGCCATGTTCAATGCCTGTCTCTCCCTGCTAAAATATAAATTCCATGAGGCAATCACTTTTAATTATTTTGAATCACTACAACATTGAAGAGTCTCTGCCACTTGGTTGGTAGAATCACAGGAAGTATTTGTGAAATGAATGGGAATAGAAGAGACGTAACCACTTTAGGAACAGCCTTCTCCACAAACAGCGCCATATTGTCTCTGAAGAATTTGTGTATCCATCATCTCTTTGATTTTCTTTATGTTTTAGCCTTATTCTCTCTTAGCTATTCTCTTAGCTACATACATATTTCTTCAACACTGTGGGTGAGGGTAAGGTAGGGATAAAGCCATAACAGTGTCACATTTATACTTCTTTAGTTATTGATTCAAAAGTGAAGAGTGATATTTTTTCTGTAAGAGATCTGATCCAGTTGGTCAGTTGACAAAATGATTGACAAGTCTGGGTCACAAAGTCATTCCTCTTGGAGTTGGAATTCTATCATTGACAGCCTCTTAGCAATCATAGGCAAGAGCTATCTAATGGGCTAAAAGTACAAAAGATAATCACCATACTATCTTGTTCCTCTAAATTTTCTTTTTATTTTATCCTTTTGCTAATGTCATTTTGTTCCTTCTTCTACAATGGCATATGTTGTTTATTAAAACCATGCCTCTAACTGGAATATTAAAAATCTGGAAAATATCACCTCAAACTTTTAGATGAAGGAAAAAAGAAAAGATGTGAAATTGAAAACTAGAAAAAGAATTACACATTCATTAATAGTTCATGCCTAATAAATTCCTCATGGCAATCACATTTATAACATCTCTATGTGAGACTTAAAGTGTATAAAATGTATGCACATACTAATTATGCAGCATATCCCTTTAAGATAAGTCATTATTAACTACCATTTATAGATGGCACATATAAGAGATGAAATGTTTCAAGGTTAGGGAGCAATGAAATGGCATCCTAGAGGCTGGGGACAGAGCTCAGTGGCAGAAGCACATGCCCGGCAAGCCCAAGGTCATGAGTTCTATCTCCTGTACCAAAAAAAGAGAAAGAAATGACATCCTATATTCAACTTCTGGTCCTTAGAACCCAAATATTATTAACTTCTTGCTATATAATACTGCTGCTCATAAACATTTTACTTGTAAGTAGCATTTTATCTATCCCTTTAAGGTTTTCTCATATTCTTGTCTAGCACCCACCTGCATCATCAAGAGTAGATAATACAGAAAATAAATTCTATAGAGTTCTTGCCATACCAGACCAAATTCAGTTCTTGGATTATATAGTCCAATGAGGCTTTAATTACTTCCATACCATTCAGATGAGGGAGATTGATACGCTGGAAATCTGTGGGTATTCAATGCTTTCTACTCAAGTTTTAAGAACAGTGTCCCTAGAAATATCTTCTTTGCTGTGGCTGAATCAGTTCAAAATCATTAAGAAATGGAAATTCTTTCAAAGGTGAAGTAAGGATGGGAACGTTCAGTCACACTGTCCTATTTTTGTCCTCTCAGCTGCAATGATTCATCATAGTTTTAAGAAAGTGTTTCATGAAACGCTTTTATAAACAGATTCATCCTGGCTTGGTGTATGAATGAACACCTCCCACAGATTCTGGGCAAGAAAACAAATTTCATGCAAAATTATACACTAGTTTCTAGATAACACTTCTTCCTACACAACAGTGAAAACACAGTCATTCAGGTGCTGGGAAAAGTATCAGATAATGATTAATAATACATAGCCTAAGAGCACAATGCTGCAGAGCAAATTTCAGTCCTGTTACATGCTAACCGTGGGACTCTGAACAAGTTACATGCCTTGGCACTGCCTCTCTGAATCTTAAAGATGATACATGCCACTCTGTAGGATTGCTAGAAGTATTCAATGAATTATATTAAAAGCATTTTAAGCACTTAAAACAGTGCCAAAAAAACAAAAATGGCAAGAAGGATTTGCTATCATGATTTTACCCAACTTGTTATTTTACAGATGAGGAAACAGAGGCAACTAGGATAACTAAGGTCATAAATCCAGTGTGTGCAAATGTGTGCCATGACTTAATCCATTTGTTGTTATATACATCATCTTACCCTTTAAATATTCTTTTTAACACACCAAAAATGCCATTTATTAGGAACAGGTGCTTAAATTAATTGAAAATTACATGAGAACTAATTTCATATGGCTTGAATACATACCACACTTTAGGTAGTAACTATTTCCAGCTACATAAGCAAAGGATTCTGAGCATGATCACAAGCCAAGTCATATTTTAAAATGCTATTAGCCATCTTGATGAGGACAATGAGGGACATGTGTCTTGTGTTTCTGGAATGATGATTTCATTGCTTTGCATGAGTGAAGACATTTCTTTCCTATCCACTTCAGTTAATTTGCTCTGCAAATGAATATCACCAGAGATACACTTAATAAAACATGGAGCATAAAAATGGAAAACTTACTCTTTGTTTCAGCCAAATATATGTGAGAAAAACAGAGCAGTCACTAGCTCTGGCCAAGCATTCATCAAGGAGCATTGTCAAAGTCAATGCATGCTACAGTGAAAGATGTAGCATTCAAAGGCTGGCCTTGCCATATAAAGCAGGACATATGAGAGTCCAGTGTACCATCTTGGCATGAATTACCTCCCCCTTTTCTGTTCATCACCTCTTTCCCTTTTATTGTAATGATAATAAAACTCTGAATTAGATATTACATGTCAACCTAAAGCACATGTCATCAGTGCCCTTGCGTTTATCACCAAATACAATGCATACCACCTCAGTACACACTTCCCAGATTGGACTGCATTCCTGCCTGGCACTATGCACAAGAACAGAGCAGAGGCTGACAATAAGGTACACTGATATAATGTGTATACTGTGTGATACTGAGTAAATTATGTGACTGAATGTAAGAAACCCTAAGTTGAGAAGTTTGATCCAAATATCTATGTGGTAGTATTGACCAAAATATTCTTAGCAGCACTTAATTTATTCTGTCATCTAATATTTATTCATTCATTTCATGATTCGTCAAGTGTTTACTTAGACCTCTGTATTGGTTAGGGTTTTGTAGAGTGAAAAAATAAATGATGCAAAAATATATATGTATATATGAAAGTGGACTTATTAGATTGACTTTATTTATTAGCTAAGATCAGAGATCAGTTAGTCTGTGGTAGCCACCTGCATTCTGGAGACCCAGAGGGTCCAGCAGTTCAGTTCAAGAAGCAAGACACCTCTGAACAAAGGGAACCAAGGATGCAAGGCCAGTCCAAGACTGAAGACATGGTGCTCCCTGGAGAGGCCTTGGCGAGAGTCCGCATTGAAAGGCTAAAGAAGCTGGAGTCTGATGTCCTCAGAGGATGGTAGTAGCAAAAGATGCAACAATTCAAGAAGAATGGAGCTGTTCAAGTGCACGCTGATTTCCTCCTACCTTGCCTTTCTGTTCCATCCAGGTTATGAGGCTATTGGATGGTGCCGCCCACAACTAGGATGGGTCTTCCTCCTTCAGGCTGTTGGCCTACAGGCCAATCATCCCTGGAAGCACCCCCAAGGACACTCTCAGAAGTGTGTCTTTAGCAACCTGTGAGGCACCTCTTACTCCAATCAAAAAACCACTATTTTCCCCATGAGGGTCAATGACTATCGAAGGAAATAAACATAAGCAGAAAATTACAGTATACTGTTTCTGGAGGATAGTGAGTTCAGTGTACATGTTTAAATGAGTTCAGTGTACATGTTTAAATGGTCACCCATGAATGATTAATACCACTTCATATTTTATAGGACAGTAACATAAATATAGTGGCAAGGGAGGAAAGACTACCTCTGCCCCAGGGGTGTGAGAAAGTGCCAGAAAAAGGAGACATAAACAATGGGTCCTGGAGGATTATTGGGAGTCAAAAGGGGAAGATAAAGAACATTTTGTATATACAAGGGAAAAAGGCTTGAGAGAGTAGGACATGTTTGGGGCCTAGTGAAAAACTCATATATTGTGTGTCTGAGTGTATCATGGATAAGGGATAGCTGGAAGAAAACACAGGCAGTGGGATAGATTACAGACAGATTTTATTCCATTCAAAATTGTTTTTCCTTTCTTATGATCATTGGAAGATTACCAAATTTTTAAAGGAAGACTGTGTGGTGTAGCATCAGGGGGAAAGGTACCAGGCAAAAATAAAATCTTAAACCAGAGTCAGGATAAAGCAGCATCAGGAAACCATTTAACCACAAGTGCAGGAGATGTTCCAAGTCAAAAGGATTCCAGGCCACACTGAAGTAAAGAGGGCAAATGAATGTAAGAGATGGACTTAGAGGGGGAAAAATCCTTTCGCAAGAGTATGTTCCACTTTTTCAACTGAAGACATTACTATAATAGTATAGCACCTGGCTCAAGTAGTGATTGTTCAGGGACTAGAAAAAGACAGAGAGACAGACAGATAGAGATGCTTAGAAAGACTGAGCACAAGGAGGTTTCAAATAAGAGTATTAACCAAGGAAGAATAGATCAGTAGCATCTGATGGAGCAATACAAATCAGACATCTCAAAACGATGTCTACTATGGGGAATGTCAATAGTAACAGTCACACAGTTCCAAATTGCTTAGTAATGAATGGGGGGGTGGCATACTTTCAGGGCACCAAGAAATTACTAAGGCTAGGAAACTTGTTTTCTATGGTTATGGCAAGATTGAACCAGATTTCATACACAAAAGACAAAACAAGTAGAAAATTGTAAGCACACTCACTAAGTCAATAAGGCAGAACAGGCAAATCAGAAAAAAGGGGTGGAGCCAGTTGCCATAGGCAGAGTGAATGTCAGATCCTGTCATGAATCTGATAGGTCCCCTGAACCAGAAGTCAGAGTCAGAGTGTAAGTTAAAGTGTAAGTTAAAGTCAGAGTATAAATAACATAAATACTTGTCTTTACGCATACAGAATCCTCTTTCTTCCCAAACCCTTTCAGATAGGGTAATGATCAAATTCAAAGATAATCTACTATGAAACTGAGTAAATTTTATCAAATGGTGGTGCCCCTAAAAGATTTGTTCTCCCAGAACCTATGAATACGATGCTAGTTCAAGAAAGGGTCTTTGCAGATCAGATTAAAAATTTCAAGGTCATACTGGATTAAGGGAGGTACTAAATCCAATGACAGTTCTCCTTATAAGGGAAAAATAAAGAAGACATACAAGGAAAACAAAAATGTGAAGATGGAGGCAGAGATTAGAGTGATACATCTCTAAGTGAAGAGATGTCGAGAAACACTAAATGACCACCAAAAAACAGGAGAGAGGCATCAACAGATTCTTCTCCAGAGTCTTCAGAAGGAACTATCCCCGCCAAAACACGCGCTTCAGACCTGTGGCCTCCAGAATTGAGAGAGAGAATAAATTTCTGTTTTTTTAAGCCTCCTACTTGAAAGTAATGTTTTACAGCAGGCGTAGGAAACTAACACTAGGGGCTTGTTCTAATGCTTGAATTAGCAATTCCCAATTGAGCAGACATCGTATGTTCCACATTCGGGACTTTAATCTACCTGACTTACCCTAACATGCAACTGCTGCTTTTAATTTGAGGACATAATTAAAAGATTGAAAGAGCAAATGAATATTTTAAATGCCACATGAAACATTTTTTCTATACGTCCATTAGAAAATTCTGCCAGGGAATCTCTCCTGATTTCTTAGAAGTTCTGGTTGAACTGAAGTTCAGTCTCTAGGGAAGGAGAAGCAGAAAGGGAATAAACTCTTGGTCCCATCAGTGCCTGAGGTAGCCACAGCAGACCCTTCTTGTGTGAAGGTTGCCCTCGATTTTATTCTTACATTTATAATGACTCTCATTACCCTTTCCACTTGTGACATTCCTATTTACCACTAATTGACCAAATTAATCAGTGGGACGGGAAATAATCGCTCACTAGCTGTCAAGCAAACCTTGCCACTTTGTGACTTTCAAGGGCTCAAAGCCATTCAATTCAATTAGCTTCAGTGTTTTACACACAGTGCTATATAGCGATTTGCAAGATCCCTTCATATTTTGTTCTTTCTTTTTCCCCAGGGGATGATGGCACATATTAATAAATATGCTAAAAAGAGATACAGAACTGACCATAGTGACAGTGCTGCTTTTGAAGTATTCAGTATTCTCTGATTCAAAATTATCCAGTGCAAAAGTTCTGACTCTCTTGAGTGCTCTTTTAATGTCTGGCGGGTGAGGGGAGCACAGATTTTCTGGTTGTCCAAAAAGATCAGTGGCTAATTACATCTAATTGCAGTCAACTTTCACCTCTTTGTGCTAATGGAAGGAAGCACTGATGCAGGCAATCCCCACATGGCAACTCTTCCATTAGATTTCAGCAAGTAAAAGTACAAAAGACACTTACACTTACAGGTTTTTCTCATAGGTCTTTGAGAAAACTATCAAGACAGAGGTTGACTTTTCAACTGTCTAACAATAGCAATAATATGTTGTGATCAGTTCTTTATAGCCATACTTACCCTAGAATTAGAATGATATCCACCTCTCTTAGTAGGTACTGGGAGATAAGTGAATGAGAGAAACTCAAATGACTGATCTGACTAAGTGATACACCTGTAGGATGAACTTGGATTGCTAAAAGTAATTAATACCAGTACTACTAATAATAATTCTCATGACTGAGTAAACTGTCAGTTACATTATTATCTACAATCCTGGTAACAATCCTGCAAAATATTACTTTCTTCATTTTATGAATGAGGAATTGAGATTCAGAGAAGTTATGTGCCTAACTTCGTGATGCCCAATTTGTGAATGACCAAATATCTTACTCCACTGAGGTTCTATAAGAAAATGTCCTGGTAGCTTACAAACAACATAGGTTTATTTCTCACAGTTTTGGAATCCAGACAGTCCAAAATGAAGGTGCTGACAAATGCTGTCTAGTGAGGGCCTACTCTTCACAGCCAGCCACTTCTTACTTCATAGTCACATGGTGGATTGGATAATTGAGATGGGCCCACCTTCCACGAGATTTTCACTCTCATGAGCTAAACACTTCCCCCAAGCCGTCACCTTGGCAGACAATGCAAATATTAAGAACATACACTGATGTGGACCATATTTGTGGATCATTTTTAAATTTTCTTGTTATAATTTTAGGTGTTTGCTGAATATGCAGATGTCCCAATAAACCTGGTATAATTTAAATGTGAAATATTTCCTAAAGTCTCAAGGATGAGAGCACTAATTTCATCTGTGGATGAATCTATGGATGAGTTCATAGATCAATGATCCAGGAAGAGGTAGGGCAGATTTGGCAGAAGTAGGTCATTGAGCATGTCTTTGAAGGGTATAAGCCCCCCTGACTCCTTCCTCTGTCTATGGCTCTTTCTATCTTTTCTTCCTGGATTCCACGAAGGAAACAGCTTTGTCTACCCTGACCTTTCCACCATGATACTACTGTGTTGGAGCCAGTCAAACATGGAATAAAACTGAAATCATAAACTGAAATAAAGCACACCTTTCTTTATCTCAAATAGTGAGACATTTCTCCTAGCAACAGAAAGTTGGCTATATAAAACCTATTCTTAGCGGAAAGCATCATAAGTCAAAAATACATTCACCACACCTAATCTACCAAACATCACAGGTTAGCAACATGGCATATGCAGAACCTCAGTAGTTTGCCCTTGGGGTTGCCTGGCTAACTGGGAGCTGTGGGTCACTGATGTTGCTCAGTATCAAAAGAGACTATCAAACCACATATTAATGCCCAGGAAAATATCAGAATTCAAAATTCAAAGTGTGATTTCTACTGAAGGTATCTTTTCACCATCATAATGTCAAAAACCATAAATTAAACTGTGGTAAATCAGAAACTGCCTGATCAGGTTAAATCAGTATACAAATTAGATGCTTGACTAATAAAAATACACTAACGTCTCTCTAAAAGACAGAATTTATTGTATGACAGATGGAGCTGGAGGGCTTAGTTACTGAAATTTTTAAAGAATCTGATTAAAGTTGTTTTATTTAGAAGGCAACAGACAGGAAAAGATCCTGAAAGAGCCATTATATCAAGATTTTAGTATATAAGAGCACCATAATCTGGCTGCCACATTAACTTAACCTACTGCCTGACTGAATTTAAGTCAAAATTCTCAAAAAATTTAATTCATGGCTTGTTATTTGATACTTTTTCTAGAAGTGGACTTTTAGAATGAGCTTCAACTGATATTCTAGGGAAAATATAAGTACAGAAATACTAGAGAAATAACAAAATTTTGCAAAATGAAATTATGGTGAAGATGTACTATAAAAATTTTATATACCCTAGTAAGATCATTATTCTGAATAATACTGATCCAACTGATGATCGCATGGTATGATGGCCATAATTAGATTATTTTTGGTAAAATTCATTGTGATTTAGACACATATTTACACAATTAATTATTTTGAAAAATATAGTTGCTATTGGCAACATGATTCAAAATATAGACCCAAATATAAACCTGTAGTCCTTATCATTCCACATTCTCTGAAACCTCTATTTTCATTTATTCTCAATGTCCTGATAATTTAACATAATAAGTCTTCTCAATTTCATCTCTTCCTCTCATCCTCACTTTTATTGCCTTTTGCCAGATACTTACAGTCTCTCACATCAGCTTCTGTGATAACCTTCTACAAAATATTCTTACCTACCAACATAACCATTTTCATATTTCTCCTATATAATTATCTGTCTAAAATGAACATTTAAGCATTTGATGCTCATGCTCCTACCTCAGATAAAGAATGTCTTCTTTATAAAAAATGGAAGGTAAAACCAAGCTTAAATTCTGGGCTTTTCATTATTAAATAATAATAATTTTCATTACCCAGTATTAAATGCATGATAGTCTACATTACTTATACTCTTTGAGCCTGGTTCTTTATGTGTAAACTGTCAATAATACTATCCTGGCAATCTTAGAAATAAATGAGAATAATGTAAATAACACACAAGTCATGTAGAAATCACTCAACAAAAAGCAAATCACCATAATTCCAAGATCTTTAACTCTGCATACACAAGCCCTTTATGCTTTAGCAACACAGAAATCCTTAGTTACCTGCAAATTATGTTTTACTGAACCACCATGGTTTTACTATTCAACTTGGAATGTTGTTTCTTTCTTGGCAAACAGTCACCAGAAAGTCACCCAACTTGAGATCACAGTCTTTCTAACACGAGTTGTATGTGGCACATAAGATATTTGGGCACATAAAGGCCCTACCATTTTGGACCAGAGTAAAATAATTTTGATGGGCGATATTTCAGAATTCCATAGCTGGTGGCATATGATTTACTGGAATCTCGTCACAGTTCAGAATCTAATTTTTTTTATTCAATCCAGCTTCCCCCTCCTTACAACCAGTGATGTTTAGTTTTGGAGACAAGAGGTCCAAACAGCATTGCATAAGCCATAGTGAGCATCTTCCTCGGTTGTATCTCTTCATGGCAGGACCATCTGCATATCTCTCTTTGTACATTTTCTCTCCCTCTCCTTATGGGACCATTAGGATTCAATCGTGGAAGTTCCAACGTAATGCCCTTATCTAATCTAATCATTCCCAAAGGCAACGTTTACCACTGGAGTGCAATTAAATTTCTGCCCTCTTAATACCATTAATGTAAGACTTTAATGATTAAATTACTGCATCAGCTCCAAAAGAACAACTACATGCAAATCATAGCAATCACCATTTATCAGCTATTACTGAGCCCTTTCCAAACTTACATACAATAAAATTTTCTTTGTATTTTTTTTACATAAACATCTATGAGTTTTTAGTAACATATAGAATTGTATGGCCACTTCCACAATCTGGTTACAAAACATGCTCTCATCCCCAAAACTCCTTTTTATTAACCATTTGCAAAATAAAAATTAAAATATAAAATATTTTTAAAGTCACCCCTGGCTTCTAGATTGTAGCAAACACTAATTTATTTTCCATCCCTACAGGTTTGCCTTTTATTACCTGCTATTCAAATAGAATCTGACAGTGTGTAACTTTTACTGTCTTCCTTTACATAACATGTATTTGATATACATCAGTGTTGTTGCCTGTGTTAGTAGTTTCTTTTCACTATTGAGTTGTATTCTGTTGTATACATGTATAATGCTCATGTTGATGAACTATTAGTCAAAGAATATTAAAATTATTTCTAATTTGAGATAATTATGAAGAATACTATTATAAAGATCAACACACAGGATTTCATATGAATGTAAAATTTGATATTTTATATTGCTAACAAAAATAGCTAGAAGTTGTATTGCTACATCACACACACAGTATATTATCTTCATGAGAAAATGCCAACCAATTTTCTAGGGTGCTTCCTCCATTCTCCATTCACACCAGCAAGGTGTATAGTTTCTAGCTTCTCAGCTTTATTTCTAGGACCTCTTGAAAGCCATACAAAAGGATGCTCCCTATTAACAATGTGGATGTTCTAATTGGCATTTTTATCAGCATGCTCTGCATCTTCTCAGATTCATATTTGTCAACTCTATACCTCATGTAGGTAAGTGTCTTTACAAAACTTTGCTCCATTTTTAATTGGGCTCTGAATCCTTATAGCTCTTTCTGTTGTTTAGATAAAAATTATTTGTCAGATGTGTTATTTATGAATATTAGTTTATAGCTTTTTTAATTTCTGTCTCAGTATTTTACAGAAAGCAAAACTTTCAGTTTTGATGAACTTCAGTTTATCAATTTTTTCTTTCATGGAGCATAATTTTAGTGTCATATCTAAGAACACTTTGTCTAGCTTTAAGAGTACAAAAAGTTCATCCCATATTTTCTTATATACTTTTTAGTTTTGCATTTATCTCTGTGATATATTTTTCAGTTAATGTCTGCAGAAGACATAAAATATAGATTGATATTAATTTTTGGTCATGTATAGACATCCAATTGTTCCAATAATATTTGTTGAAGATTTATCATGTATGGTTTCGCCTTTAACTTTTTGATGAAATTTAATTGAACATATTCTATTCCAAAGATACATGTGTCTATCCTGTCAAAAATCACAGTCCTGAAGACTGTAGATTTGTAGTAGGTCAAAGTCAAGCTGTATTTCTATAGAACTGTATTAATTCTCTTTTTGGAGATACCAATAGGTATAATCAAAGAAAAATCCATTTTTGAGAGACAAAACTTCATTTAGCATTTCTTTAGTGTTAGTCTGATTTTATTAGAAATTCTTAGATGTTTTATGGCAAATTCTTGGATATTTTTTGCCTTTGATTTTTAAAACAAATTTTTGCTGGATATAAAATCCAGGTTGAGGAATTATTACTCTTTCAGTACTTTATATGTACACTGTTTCAGGGGAAAAATCTAAACTCATCTACAGTTTTAATTCCTTTAATTACTCTTTTTTTCTATATGCTTTCAAGACTTCCTCCTTACTAGGTAATTTGGGTAATCCTATTAAAATTTACTTTGGTTCACTTGTGTTCACATTTGTTTGGACCAGTTGATCTTTCTGATTGATATACTTTATAATGTTTTTTCAAATTTGGGGAAAATATTTTTTTCAGAACACATATCTAAATAAACCATGAGTGGAGAAGAAATTTCAAGGAAAATAAAATATATTTATAACCAAAAGTGAAATCATAAGATATCAAAATTCATGAAATTCTACTAAATTGAGAAATTTTTATCATTGGATGCTATGATTAGAAAAGAAATACCACAAGGTAATGACTTTAGAATTTACCTCTAAAAATTTTTTTAAAGAGCTCATTAAATAAAAAGCAAGGAGAAAAAAAGGACATAATTAAGGCAAAAATGTAAAACAATGAAATTTTAAAAGAAAAAACAAAACTATGGAAAAACAAAGGCAAAAGAGTTATTCCTTCAAAAGTTCAAGAATATTAATGAAACTTCAGTCAAACAACCAGAAAAAAAGGACAGAAGATAAAATTTATAATATTGAAATAAGAAAATGATTAAATATTAATAGAAAATCACAAACTATTTTACACTAATAAATTTGGCAACTTAACATAAAATAGACACATCTTTATCTCTTTGAGATTTTATTACATTTATTGGTACATTTTATGTATACATAATGATCATATTCATTATAGGGAATTTGTACCTGCACATCTCACAACTTGCTTTTTTTCCAATTCTCCTAACTTTCTTTCAGTCCCCTTCCCCTCCCTATTTACAAAAGCTTTGTTTCTGTTTTTCCTTCTTTTCTCATCATTTTTCTCTTTTTCCTTCCTTCCTTTCTTCCTCTCCCATCCTTAGTTTCTCTTGCTACTTGAACATTTTCTTCCTCTTTCACAATATACATTATAAATTTTGACCCTTATTTACACTTTCTGTTTCTCACACCAGAGAAACAACACAGTATTTGCACATGTGTGTCCAGTTTATTTCACCTAAGAGTATGTCCTCAGGAGTTAGAAAGAACAATGGCTGCAGTTCACTTTGGGGGAGCTCTGTTCCTTTGAGCATTGCTTCCTGGCCCCAGAGGAGGAAATGTGTGCTATCCAGTCTCCTAGAGAAGCTTGTTGTGCTGGTTTCCTGATACGAACTTTGTTGTTCTCATCACTGGAGGAGCTTGTGACCTCACTGTCACTGAGGATGGCTGTGGTAGTTTTTGAGCGAGCTCTGGTTCTTACTTTGAATTTTGCTTCCTGGCTCCAGCACAGATCCCTCAGCTTGCTGGCATAGATCTTTTGTCCCTCTGGCACAGACTTTGTAGTTTTCATCACCAACCTTTGGGCCTTCCCAGTGCAGATCCATGAAACAGACTTGCATGAGTCATTACCATGGGCTCTAGGCCTCCAGTTGGACTCGTGGGAGGCATTTTCATGGGCTCCCAGCTGAATTCTTGCAGGTTATTGCCACGGGATCCAGAGCCTAAGTTGAATTCTTTAGGTCTTTAGTGTGTGGACAAATTTTCTATGCTTTCTTTGTATTCAACTCTTTGGATGACTCTCATAAAATAACACTACAAATTTTATGTCTTGTTTTGTCTTGCTCTTCTTACAAACCTTGACTATAACAGATACCAAGAAGAGGAGTAGCTGGGATAAATGGAATCTTTAGTCCTAGTTTTTGAGGCATCTCCCTATTGATTTCCACAGTCGTAGTACCAGTCTAAACTCCCACTATAAGTAGAGAAGTGTTTCTTTTCCTCTACAACTCCACCAGCATCTAGTATTGGCTGATTTCTTGATAACAATCATTCTTTCTGGGGTGAGATGAAATCTCATTGTTGTTTTAATTTCCATTTCCTGAATGACAAATATGAGAACATTTTTTCATGTATTTATTTGCTGTTTCTACTTCATCTGAGAAGGGTCTATTCATTTCAGATGCCCATTTTCAAAGTGTGCTTTAATATGGGGAGGGTGGTCTGATCGCTTTGTGTTCTTTATATATTCTAGATAATAGATCTTTGTCTGAGGAATACCTGGAAAAACATTTTCCCCACACTGTGGGTTTTCTCTTTACTCTGTTACCAGTTTCTCTTGCTGTGCAAAAGTTTTTAATGAGATGAAAACCCAGTTGTTGATTCTCTGTGATAGTTACTGTACAGTAGAGGTTTTGCTCATAAAGTCTTTGCTTATACCAGTGACTTCTAGAGCTATATCTATTCTATCTCCCAGCAGATTTAATGTTTCTGTTTTAATATTTAGATCTTTGATTCATATGGCTTTTAGTTTTGTGCATGATGAAAAACATGAGTCTATTTTTATTTTTATTTTAAAGAGGATAAAACCACAGAAAATAAAACAGAATAAAACCAATCAAAATAAACCAGTATAAGTGACACAGGACTTCAAAACCTTACAAAACCAACAATAGTTGCCATAATGTCTTTTGCTGTCTCCAAGTAGCTGCAGATACCTTTGGACATAGTAAAACTCAAACAGAACAGAATAGAATAGAAACAATAAAAACAAAACAATGAATGCAATAAAGGACTTCAAAACAAGCCAATAATAAATCCAAAATGGCTACCATAATATGTCTTGCTATCTTTCAAACAGCTGCTCATGCCATCAGATTTAACATAAGCAAAACAAAAGAGAATAAAACCCAACTCAACAAAATAATGCAAATGATATGGTTTCCAAGCTGGGATCGCTGCTTGGTGAAGCCTGGTTCTCTCCCTCCACAGTCCGTGAATGGCACTGACTCATGAAGAGAGACTTGGATGTGGCTGTCCCCACTCTGGCAGCAGCCTGTGCATGGCACTGGTTTCCAGGTGGGGATCACCTCCTGGTGAGGCCTGGTTCTCTCCCTCTGCAGGCTGCAAATGGGCTTGAGTCTAGTTTTAATTTTTGCATTTAGAATACCATATTTTCCAATACCATTTATTAAACATGCTATCTTTCATACACTGAACACATTCTGCACCTTTATCAAAGATAAGGTGCCTAAGTATGTCTAGAGTTGTTTCTGTGTTTTCCAATCTGTTCCACTGATACTTGGGCCTGTTTTTTTGTTGTTGTTTGTTTTGTTTTGTTTTGCCAGTCCATGCTGGTCTTTCTATCACAGTAGCTTTTTATTATAATTTCAAGTCAGGAATTGTGTTGTCCCCTGTCTTGCCTTTGTTGTCCAAAATTGCCTTTACTATTCTAAGTCTCTTCTGTTTCCAAATGAATTTTAGGATTTCTTTCTCCAATTCTGTGAGATACACGATTGGAATTTTGATTGAGATTGCATTAAATCTGTATAACAATTTTGGAAGTATGACCATTTTCACTATATTGTTTCTTCCTACCCAAGAGTAAGAGGTATCTTTTCATTTTCCAATATCCTCTTCTATCTTCTTTTTCAAAGTACTGTAGTTTTCAATTGTAGAGGTCTTTTACTTCCTTTGTTAGAGTGATTTGTAGGTATTTCAATTTTTTGAATGCTATTGTGAAAATTGTTGTTTCCCTAATTTCTCTGTCAGTGAGTTTGCTATTCATGAGTTTATTATTCCCTAATTTCTCTCTCTCTGCAAGGCTATTGATTTTTTAAGTGTTGACTTTATATCCAGCTACATGACTGAAATTGATTTTTAAATCTAAAAGCCTCTTGGTGGAGTTTTTGGTATCTTCTATGAAGAGTATCATGTCATCCTTAAATAATGTCAAATTTAAATTCTTCCTTTCCTATCTTTATTCCTTTTATTTCTTTCTCTTGTCTAATTGCTCTGGCTACATTTCCAGAAGTATATTGAATTGGAGTGATGACAGTGTGTATCCTTGACTTGTTCCTGGTTTAGAGTGAAAGCTTTCAGTTTTTGTCTATTTAGTATGATGTTGGCCATTGACTTGTCATAAATGGCTTTTATCAGATTGAGATAAATACCATCTGTCCCAATTTTCTGTAAGATTTTTATCATGAATTTGTGTTAGACTTTGTCAAATGCTCTTTCTGTGTCTATTGAGATGATCATATAGTTTTCATTCTTGTTTCTGCTAATATGGCATATATGATATTTATTGATTTGTGTATATTGAACCATTCCTACATGCCTGGGATGAATCCTAGTTGGTCATGGTGTGTACACTTCTCAGTGAAATGCTGCATTCTGTTTGTCAGTATCTTACTGAAGATTTTTGCATCTATGTTCATTAGGGAAATTGGCCTATAGTTCTCTTTCTTGGTTGAGTCCTTCTCTGGTTTTGGTGTCTGGGCGATGCTTGCTTCCAGGAATAAATTTGGGTGTATTGCTTTCCTTTCAATTTCATTAAAGAGTCTGAGAAGTAGCAATATTAAGTGTTCTCTAAATTTCTTGTAGAACTCAGTTTTTGTTTGTTGGAAGGTTCTTAATTACACCTTCAATTCATTAATTGATACTGGTTTATTTATTTTTTTATATCTTCTTGATTCAGCTTTGCTAATTCATACGTATCCAAGAATCTGTCCATTTCTTCTGCATTATCTATCTTATTAGAATACAAATTATTGAAGTAGGTATGGATGACCTTCTGGATTTCTGAAGATGATTTTGTCTTTTTCATTCCTAACTGCAGAGATTTGAGCTTTTCTTCCCTATTGTTGATAAGGCTGGCTAAAGGTTTGTCTATTTTATTCAGTCTTTCAAAGAACCAACTTTTCAATTCATTGATTCTTTATATTGTTTTCTTAGTCTCCATTGCATTGATTTCTGCTCTGACCTTAATAATTTCCTCCTTGTTACAAACTTTAGGCTTGCCTTGCTTTTTTTTTCTTTTTTTTTATCATAAAGAGAATAAAACCCAACAATGCAAAACAGTATAAAGCAAATCAAAACAAAGTAGTGAAAGTGGTACAAAACTTCAAAACAAGACAATAGGTTATCAACAAAGGCTACCATAATATATCTTGTTAACTTCACAATAGTTGTTCATTCCCTCAGACATAGTAAAATCAAGCAAAACAGAACAGAATGAAACCAATCAAAACAGAACATTGAATAAAACAAAACAATTAATTGAAACAAAACAAACAACAATATTGGATTTCAAAAGCAAGATGGAAGGAAATCCTCCATGTTTGATATATTGTAGCAAATCCTCCTCCCAATAGATCCTCCCAATAGATGCTCAGACTACTGACCTTGGTCCTGTAAAGTCAATCAAACAATAAAAGCATTTAGTTGTATTTATACCTCAGTTGCTATCAACTCAGCCTGTCCTCTGAACCAGCCAGGGGAGTGGGAGGGGACAAGCGGGGGTCTTGATTCTCAGCCTGCATGCCAGTTGGCTCACGGGAAAGGTGACCTGGCTTCTGCCCTCCTGGGCCCCGCCTGGTTTGCACTGCTTACAGGAAACTCGAACTAGCTTCTTGATGTGCTCATCCCAGACCCAGCATGGCCTCGGCTGACTCACAAGAAAAGCAAACTAGCTTCTCTCTTCTTGGGTCCCACATGGTCTGCCTCTTTTTTTTCTAGAAGCTTGAAGTTCAACATTAAGATACTTGAGCTTGCTCTGTTTTCCTAATATGAGTATTCTCCACTACAAATTTCCCTTGTAGAACTATTTTCATTGTGCCTCATAAGTTCTGATATGTTGTAATGACATTATCATTTAATTGTAAAAACTGTCTAATTTTTTCTTTAATTTCATCTGTGACCTATTGGTTGTTCAGGGGTGCGTTATTTAATTTCCATGTGTTTATGAAGTTTTCGTGGTTTTTTTTGCCTCTGATATCCAATTTCATTTCACTATGGTCTGACAATATGGATGGAATTATTTCAATTCCTTTGCATTTACTTGGGCATGTTCTATGAGCTAGTACATAGTCCATTTGGAGAATGTCCTATGTGCATCTAAGAAAGAAGAATGTGTATTCTGATGTTGTGGGGTGGAGCATTATGTAGACATCTACTAAGTATATTTGTTCAGAAATTTGTTGCAGTTTTAATATATCATTGTTGATTATTTTTCCAGTTGATCTATTTGTGACAGTGAGGTATTGAGGCCCCCCATTACAGTTGTATTAGTGCTTGTTTGATTTTTCACATCTGTTAATACTTGTTTTCTATAGGTTGGTGTATTGTAGTTTGTTGCATATATATTTACAATTGTTATCTCTTCTTGTATTGCTCTGTTTGCAAGGTTATAGTGGCCTTCTTTGTCTCTGTTAATAAGTCTTGACCTGAAATCCACTTCATCTGTAAATACAATAGTTATCCCTGCTTTTTCCTGTGTTCCTGTTGCATGGAGCATTGTTTTACATCCTCTGACTTTCATTCTAAGGATTTCTTTTTTAACTAAACGTTTTTCTTGTGTGCAGCTATTGCTGGATCTTTCTTCCTGATCCATTCTGCCAGTTTGTTTCTTTTGATTGGTGAATTCAGTCCAATAATATTTATGGTTATAAGTGATATGTATTGAATTGTCCTTGTCATATTATTTTCCTCTTGTAGGCTCCCTTTTCCACCTCTGATTAATTATTTGCCTTGTCAGATGGATGCATTCTGTTGGGAGTTCATGAAGTTGTAGTCCTGGTTATCTCTTTCTAGAATGTCCTTCAGAACATTTCAGAGTGCTGGTTTGGTGTTCATTAATTAATACTCTTTGTCATGGAAGTATTGCATTTCTCCATCAATTTTGAAAGGTAGTTGTGTGGCATATTAATTTGGGTTGGAGATTGTTTTCCTTTAGGGCTTGAAATACTTTACTCCAAGTTTTCCTTGACTTGAGGGTTTGTGTTGAGAAATCTGCCATGATTTTGATGGACTTTCTTTTATAGTTGATTTGTTTATTTTCTCTAGCAGCTTTTAATACTCTGTCTTTGTGTTGAATTTCTAGATTCTTAAGTATTGTATGCCTTGTGGTAGATTTTTTTTGATCATGAGTAATTGAAGTTCTATATGCCTCACTTATCTGTATGTCAAATTCTTTTTTCTCTGCCAGGGAAGCTTTTGCCACGATATCTGTGAATAAGTTTTTTATATCATTTGTGCTATTTTCTGCTCTTTCACTGACTCCAGTCAATCTTATGCAATTCTTCTTTGCATCATGTAGCAGATGCTAGATTGATTTTTCATGATCCTTTGCTATCTTTAAAAAATCTTTCTCTTCATGATCACCAACTGCTATCTGCTCTTCTATATGTAAGATTCTATCTTCACATTGGCTCATTCTGCTGTGTGTATTTTCCATTGAATTTTTAATCTCCTGGCTATCTGTTTGAATTTGATTTATGAATTCCATTTCAGTTCTATGTTGGGCATTCATGGTTTCTATCATTTTCCTAAGCTTCTCTCTTTTTTTTTAAGTGTGTATCTGCTTTAGAGTATGTCTTTCATTATGGTCACCATCTTCGTAGTTATCGGGGAAATTATTTCTGATTTTATTTTTTCTAGAGTCTCTTTCATCTGCTTAGTTGCTTCTGATATTACCACTTTAGAGAGTCCAGATGGATAGCTTTCAAACTGCCTCTCCTCACCAGCCCCTGGTTTTGCCTTTGGTGAGATGGAAGTCTAGCATTGCATCTTGTTTAAATGTCTTCTCATTTTGTCATTTTTTTAAGTTTAATTCCCAGGATGATGCTTACAAATTGCTTCTGGAGAGTAGCTTTATTGCCAGTATTTACAACCATTACAAAATTACTACTTCTCAGAGGTATCTTCCAGGTGTATCTGGCTTTTGGGTTTTGAGTCTATTACAACATCTGACCTCTTTAATTTATTGGGGATGAGAACTTGCTGCCTACTTGTCCCAGCCCCTGTTTCTTTGGCACCGTCCTATCATATTTTATGATCCTTAGGCAGTCTTGGTCTTGGTATACCAGGAAGAACAACTCATCAGAACAATTATGTCACTTTGGTAGAAGTGATAGAATCAGCAATAACAATAGCACCAAACACAGATTAGAAATTGAGGTAACTATTAATTTGCCACATTTAATCATATGAACTAGATTTGTGGCTGTATAACAAAATTTAAAATGAACCAGAAAATTGTATGCAGTAAATAAGCAATTTTATGTCAATATGACAATTTTCATTTCAGGGGAGAAAATTTAAAAGGGATTGGGGGACAATAGAAAAAGAAAAGACGAAGAAGAGGAAGGAAGAAGAAGGAGGATGAGGGGAAGAAGGAGAAGAAGAAAAAGAAGGAGAAGAGGAGGAAGAAGAGGAAGAAGAAGAAAGAGAAGAAGAAGGAGAAGGAAAAGAAGTACAAGAGGAAGAAGAAGAGATTAGAAGCAAGACTGGAGAGCAAAGTAGGATCATATAAACTTTGGGAAACTTTTGCAGAAGACAGGAAGGAAAGAGAGAAGAAATAAAAACAAGATCACAACAGGACAACAACAAACAAAAAGAAACCTAGAAACCATGTTCATATTCACACAAAACAAAGAACAAACAACGAAAAAGAAACAAAAAAGGAGAAAGAAAAGAAAAAAAAAGAAAAAGAAAAAATGTCCACTTCAAGGTCTGTCTCTGCTGCCACTGGTAGACAACATGGGCAGATAGAGTCCAGATTCACGTTGAGCAATTCTAGCAAGTCAGCAGCAGCTCCACAATGAAGTAGAGGACGGTTCTGGTGAGCCTGCACTCCTACACTGAAGCTAAGGCTGGTCTCAGACTGTGAGGCTGTAACCAAACCCACCCAGCCTCAGGCAGTCCCTGAACCCACTGCAGGTTTGAACTCAGCTGGGAGCCACTAGGGGGAGCTAGCACCTAAGTCCTAAACTCATTTGTCCGCTATCCAAGATGGCCCCCCGCAAATCACCCTCTCCTCAGAAGTCTGAATGAAACTCATCCACCATCCACTGTATTCACTGCAGTTTGCTGCATCCACTGTTTTGCTCCGCTGGTGCTCTTCTCCATGGAGGCCTCTGGGGTCTCCAGCAGTCACTATGTGTCTGCAGTTTCAAACCACCCCTCCCATGCAGTGAGTCGGAGCTCAGGGAGAAAGCATGTTTCCTCCTTCATTGAAGTTTGTCTCTCTGCTCTGTGGATTTCAATTCTTGTTTTAGATCCTTCCGGGTCGCAGGGTCTCACTTCCCTCTTTTTCTTCCTCACGTTGCTATATTCTAGTGTTTGAACACCAAATTTTGGAGTGACTCTACTTCTCCTTACTTTTCTCTGTCATAAAAATTCTGAAATACCTGGACATTATGCAGAATATCACACTGATCCTTTGTAACAATGACAGCTAGGTGACTGAACAGAACGAAGAAAAAGAACTACTAGGATATAATCCTTTACAGAATACATGTGATTCAGAAGGTTAGAGATAAACCCTATGAAGATTCAGGAAACTCTTACATCAGTAAAGATTTTAGATACCAGTAGTCAGAAGTGTACCAGGACACCTCCTCCCAGATAAAAGACAAACAGGTGCATTTTACATTCCCTAAATAAAGAAGCTCAGTGACTGCTTTACTTCTTCAGATTTTCCAGGTAACACATTCTAATCTATAGGACTGTCCCAGCCCCCACAGAAGTTAACATAGAAGGGTAACAACTTTAGGTGAACCTACACTGTAGCGTAAACAGCCTTGACACTGGGGACTTACATAGCTCCAATGATGTTGGCAGTATCAATAGTGGGAATGGATGCAACATGAAGATTAACGGAAGCTCCAGGGGGAGAAACATGAAATGTCTCTGCTTTAGGTAAAACTATCTGAGTAGGGAATTAAATGGTTTCTGAGTAACAGCTTTTACATCTTTCCAATCATTGGTGGAAACAGACACTTGATCCCAGAGTACTAAATAAGCACATGAAAGGAACTTCTCATTAGGAGGTGGATTATTTCCACACAAATAATCATAAAATTTACTGAATTCATCTTCAGTTCATTGCAAGCTGAAAATGTCACATCTGGAATCCAGCCCAATGATAGCCAAAAGGCGTTTATAAACTGCATAAACAGTCCAGGTATACATGTTACATCTCAAAGTTCTGCAACTACTCCTCCTTTGGTTTTTAGCTAAGTCCATGTGGGGGTTTCATAAGACCAGCTGAATAAGGTAAGGAAAAGATCTGGTCTTTGTTCACATATTAAATGTCCAAGTATATAAGTGAATGACAAAAAAATATATGATGACATGTATGAGTGACCTTAAAGGACAGTAGGAACAGAAAATTTTCCTTTTAGGTGAATCAGGAACAGGTGTAAATACCCGATTGTCCATGTTGCATGGAAGTGAAAGTATATTCTTGGCTATTATACAGTGGAGAGGGTATATCAAGGCAGCCAAGTAAAATATCACTCAGATATCCCTTCAAGAGAGAATCCAGTGAGGGAGATTGGCTGATTGTTTTGTAGGCTCCCACTGCTGCACCTTAGGATTCACCACAGGGTTCATGCTGGGTACCTGCTCTGCCTGGGCTTCTCCCAGTTAGTGACAGTACAGTGGGTATTGAGGGGTGGGAAGAGTACTGGGGCTTAATCATTTCTTCCCCTAAATGGCACTCTTCTCATGGGTTGTTTTTCTCTGGAGCTCCCCATGGTCATGGCCGAGACATTTCCAGAGCTGTACTGGAAACCTGGGCTCCTTCTAATTTATCCCCATCTTTCCTTTTACAAGTGCTAGTTTTGCATGTAGCTCTCAGACTCTTCCCTACCACTCCTGCTTCCTTTCCTCTTCATCATTTACCAGCACATCCTCCAATAAATCTCTTGCACCTCTAATTCTGCCTTGGCATCTACTTCAAAAAGTAGAATCAATTTTCTCTATTTCTCAATTCTAGGTCACCGAATGTGTTATTTTCTCTGTTCAAATAACTATTCTCCCTTTTACCTGACTGGCTTCAACTTTGACCACTGAGCCATGAATAACAGGTATCAGTTTAGCTTTCACTTTCTCCAATAACTTTTTTCTGACTCCCCACTATTTCAAAGTCTGTGTTGTAAGTTATTGACACAAGGACCACAGTACCATTTACAATCCCATGTAATCCTTAAGTCTCTGATTTGTAATTTGCTTTACTGTGGATCTCTCCCCATAATATAAACATCAAGATGGAAGGATCTGTATTTCTTCATCATACCTAATGTTAACCACAATGTTTCATGATGTTTGGTATTGCTAGGGATTCAACAAATGCATGTTGAATCAATAACTACACACAAAGAATGAGAAAGAAAATTAAGGAAAAGAGAGAGGACTCAAAGAGGAAAGATGAAAGTAGAATGTAGAAAAAGTCCACTGACTCAAACAACTCTCATCAGACACTTTTAATAGGCACCCTGTAGTTTCAGAAATGAGTAGAGTAGGAGTTATTAAGGGCAGTGACCTAGCTCAGACACAAGTCTTCAGAACATTGGAGTCCAGCCACAACAATTCCTTTACTGGCAACGTGGTCAGCTCTTGCTGAGTTGAGGTGAAGCTGTCACTGAATGCTGGAAATAAACCAAGCTAGATAACGCCAGATACAGTAACTCCCTGGAGTAATAGCTTTATTTGGGTCAGTGATAAGAACCACACTGTATGAGGAAGTTATGGTAATAACTCAAATGCACAAAGATTTACACTGGCTACTTCAGGAAAACTTTAAAGGAAGTTCTTCTAGAAAGTCACTCCTCAAGACCTCTTTTCATTTATGCTTCCAATTTTCTAGGCTCCTGTACTCATTTCTGTCAATTGGCCCCAGGTTCTAAGTTTTATATTCCAGAGTCACTTTTTGACACAATTGAAATTATGACTTTCGGAATCTTTTCTGTCAAGATCATAAAAATTCTTCTATGTTCTAAGGCATTTTGTGTCCCAACTATTCCCTAGTTCATTTTTACTCTAAGTGATGATTTGCCACTATTTCCCAAATAAAATCTAAGCCTCATCCTCATAAAGACAGAAGTCATTTCACTTGCTTGTGAAAAAATTACTATAACATTTATTTTAAAAATCTATCATCCAGAAGTCATGGGAATTACATTCACTATGAAGAATTAAATGCATGAGCATGAAGTAAAGTCTTCTAAGTCAACAATAGTTTAAGGTAGTTATTATGAAGCCATAAGAAACCAATGTCACTTCAATTAGACACCAAATTTGACATGCCCAGGAATGTAGCTTATGTAGTAGAATTTGATCTTCATGAATCACTTTTCAATAAATTCTCAGGAGGACATTTGTTACAAAGAGAAATAATGCTCAAAATGAAGAGTATTTTCTCATAATGGTCTATCTTACTTCCCCAGCAAGAAAGTTGTGGTTTTTTCAAGAAGCTACACAACCCAGGGAGGTGAACAGAAACATATCTTAATTACAGATATAGTACCTTGTTGAGGGTAGAAGATCTATAAGGGATGTCCAAATAGAGCTTTCAGGCATCGCTGATTTTAGGCAATACAAGTGTGTTCAAGGTTAAGTTAAAGAATAAAGGACTCGCAGAAAAGGAATAGTGGGTTTAAAAGGACAAGTAACATGAGGACAAAAAAAATATATTAAAGACAATAAATTACAGCCCACAACCCAATCCAAATATCAGTTTATAGTATTGCAGTAGCCACTGTGTGGAGAGGTTAGTGAACTACGTTTAACATGTGTGCATTTCATTTTATTTAATGTTTAAGCTCTTTAATTCTTTGTGTCTACAAAAAGGCTCAGTCAGAAAATCCAGATGGACTATATTAATCAGAGCACATAATTTTAGTGGTAGACATGCTTATTCCCAAAGCCTGGATATATTCCTAGAGCCTTTGCAATGCCTCGTTGTCTCGAGGTAAGAAATATGGTTGGCTCAGCAGCATTTGTTAATTTATGTAAGAAGGAAAATGAATCACATATAAACATATGGAAATAACCAAATGCCAATTTTTTTTTAGGTTAGTTTTTTGTGTCCTCATTTCCCTTTTAGCTTGGAATTGGTTATATCAACTTCTAACATTGAACAGACTCCTTGCTTTAGTTTTTAGTGTGTGTGTGTGTGTGTGTGTGTGTGTGTGTGTATGTGTGTGTGTGTGTACTTCAGACCAAGTAAAAGCAGTATTTTCTTTGGACAGAAAACTGACAAAGGATGGGAAATCCTTACTTTAGGATATTACAGTTAAGGGTCAAGAACATTTAAGCAGGAGTTACTGCCATCCAGAGGCAGAAAGCCATGAACTGCCATGTCCTATTTCAGTGTTACTACACAGGAAGTAAGCCAAGAAAAATTGTGTAGGTTGTTGCAGTTTTGCTCATTAAATCATCAAAGAATAAAAAATACCTAAATTTGAATGTCACGGGTCTGTGGTCCCACTGTCGTCACGAATGACGGAACATATTTAGCATTCTTTGGAGCTAGTCATAATGAAAGAGAATGCAGTTTTCTGTGATCTCAAGCTAACTGCCTCACATACCCCTCCAAGTGTGAAAGTGTAAAACACCTTGAAAATAAACTCATCTCTATTTCTTTAAAAATACATTTTTGTCATTCCCAAGCCACACGTTATTTCAGTTAAGACATGGAAATTAAGGTGTTTAGTGGCTGATCAAGGCAGTTCATTACCTTTCAGCTCAGGTAAAATATGTCTTGGCTATGAATTGTCTTTTAGGAAATAAGAATTTCCATCATGTAAAAAAATTCCCAGCATTTGAATGTGAGTTTCCAAAGATGTGCACAGTAATTACTTTTAATGGCATTAGTAAGAAAAATTCTGAAAAAGTACATGTGAAAATTGTGCTGGGAGTATCATAAGAAGGTTTCTTAACACACAGGTTTGCAGTTATGAAAAATTATGTCATCCTAGGACTCTGACATTAGTGATTACTATCTGACTGGATAAAAGGAGGTTTCTATAGCATCTCAAAGGCCAAATTTCCCCTGGCAACAAATAAATAGACAAATACATTAATTCTGGAATTACTTATATTTTTATGATAATCCACAACACTTGCATTAGATTGTTTAACAACAGGAGCAAATAATGACTTTAAACTATGTTTGCTATTCACAGACACTTTAAAGATCCATGACAAATATAACTGTGAATAATTTTTAAAGGTCTGAATACACAAACACACAGACATATGCACAATTCTAAAACCAAATAAAGCGAAAATACAATCTCTCTGTCGACCAAATCTAGTTCAATTTTCTAAACAGTTTTTGCCCATCCAAATGATTTAAGTGTGCAACCACTCTGATTCAAATAAAAGAATTTATAATTTTACCATAAAATATTATTAAATAACTACTTTTTCACTCTACCAAAAACGGTTAGAATATTTCTGGAAGCCTACATTCAAATGCGCTAAAGGGGAGACAAGAAAAGCTGCACAAATTAGTAGTAGTTTTGTAAGTAGTTTTAACTTACAAAAGACACATCAAAGTGAGAAATTTTATGTTTCTGTAGTGGCATTGTGCACTAATTCCTATTTTAGCGCCTGCTCTCCTGTCACAATTTTTCCCTTTAGAGTTCTTGTATGAGCAGGGTTATCAGCGCCCTCTACTGGTTTTCTGTGCGAAGTGAAAAAAGAAAAAAAGGGGATGAAACCATCATTTAAATTCTGGGACATTGTACTGTCGTGATTCGACAGAAAAAAGAAAGACTTTTTAAAGCTGACATTATTTCTTTTCTCACCTGTTGTGTTGATAACCTATACCGAATATATGATGTGAGCGCTTGTTTCTGAGAAGTTTCAAATCATTGCGAAGTTCTACTTCAGCACCAGAGCTGAAGAATGAGGAGAAACTGTGAAAATAAATCGCAAGAAAATATTCTTTTATTTACATAGACACAAACCCTCTATAGATGAGGTAGGAAAATAGCAAGGGATGCATGCGCATTAAACTGTTAACAGTGGTTAGCTCTGAAAAGAAGACAGGCATTAGAAGCTATGGTATGGGTCAGGAGTAGTTGTTTTTACCCCTGAGTTACGATACACATGCGTGTTTAATATTTGAACAGGGAATTTGTATCCTGATCCCATCATTTTTCATCTGCTTTCCTACTATCATTCGCTTCCAGGCAGGCCCCTCCACCTGTGACAGGCTCCTGCCTGCTTTCTCGGCACCCCACTTGCCCTCTGTCTAAGCAGTCTCGATGGCGCAGCCTGCGCAACTCCTAGGTAGAATTCCCATCGTGTCTTTCCCATATTCAAAGGCTACCAATGGCTTCCTGCCGCTTTTAGAATAAAGCCCAGTCTGTTTTGCACCCTGGGTCCTCCAGAAGCTGCAATAATGCCTGGCATATAATAGATGCTTGATAATGAGTTTTTAAATGAATAAATTAAAAACCAAGAAGAATAAACTAAAGTATTGTTTTGCAAACTTTAAGAGTATTGAACTTGGAGAAATAGCAAGGACTCCTAACTGACCAGTGAATTCATTTTACATCCCTGGAGACCATTTGTCAGAGGCAAAAAATAATGGTCCTAAGTCTAAATTGTTAATGATCTGAGGTCTCAGATTCTTGAACTCAAACCCACACATGCATGTGCACACACATCCCCTATGTGTGCTTATTATAGATGAAGTGCTACAGTAGCAATGACATTATACCGCACTCTGATAAGAGTAGGTAATGTTATTGAGCATTTGCTATGTGACTGTGCTACACTAAACACTTATAAATTTATTGAGAATGTGAGATACATTTATTTATTTGTGCTTCAAATACCTTTTGATGTAGGAGCTCCCATTATTTCCTTAATTTGCAGATGAGAAAATAAGGCAGTGTAATTAAATATAATTCCCAAAGTTATATAGTTAGTAAGGACACATTAGGACCTATACTCTTCTGCCTGATCTTGTCACTCTAAGTTACTATGCACCAGTGGTAGTTCTGAGAGGAATAGCAGGCTCTTTAACCAGTCAATCTGAATCTTGACATTAGGAATGGACACATCTTCCCTAAACCACACAATGGAAAGAAAGATATATGTACAGAATACCTTCTGTTAGAAAGAAACAAAGAAAAAAGTGAATGATGTATAGGCAACAACAGTATTTCTTAGAAAGCAAATTTTCTTAACAGTACAAATGTCCATTAATTACAGGGAAAAGTCAAATGATTCCTTAGTACAAAGATAATGCCATATGGAAAATGATGACAACATTGAGTAAGAAATTTCAGACACATAATTGTACAGAAAGCACTGTAATTATGCAAAGTTGTACAACTGCATGGACAACAATGCAAAAACTGTATGTTTCCTTTCCAGTTTTAGATCTCCATTATTCCTGATTCATTATTGTTTCTACAGTAAAGAAGAAATCCAGTATACAATGAAGAAGAAATCCAGTATTCAATGTGAATCTTCTAAAAACCCACTGTACATAAATAATGTAAATATAACATAACTTAGCAGCAAAGGAAAACTACAAAAAAAGTTTAGCATATATGAAAATACTGGTCCTCACAAAAGACATACAATTTTTTATTTTCCTTTTTGTTACCTTTCCTACTATAATTTCCTTAGAGTGAAATTTTTTTAATACATCTCATTCTTCAAATCTAGACCTTGTCTCTCATGGCACACTTCAAAAATCAACCCATAATGTTTTTCCTGGTTGAAGCCATCTGACAGAATATACTTCTTAATCTCATAATTTATTATCAATCCTTTGCAGAAAATATGCCATATTAAGATTATCATTAAGGAAATGCTATGAAATACCGAATTTTTATAGCAACTATCACTTGATTAAAATCCACAAGTAATAAAATTTGGCCAGGTAGGGAGAAAGATGAGAGAAGCACATAGGTTTGGGTTGCAGAGTAGAGGGGTGACTTTCCTAGTATTATAGCCCATAAATTTGTAAAATATAAATTTAAAAAATTGGAATTGCACTGCTTCTTTGTAATTCTTCAATATATGTGTATGGTTTCCTGACAAAAGAAGTAATAAATTGAAAACTGCTCTAGACTAATGCAGAAAGCTAAAAAGGCCAAAGGATTGAAAATAAGAATAAGAGGCTTATTGGCTTCTGGAAGATAGAATCTCTATGTGGAACTGAGACAACAGGACTACGGAACAGAGTAACAGAGGGGAGGCTACATGCAAAAATCTATGGCTGGACATCAGGATGGAAGAATCATAGTAAAATTCAATCAGGATAAAGAAAAACTCCACATCGAGAAATTCAAAGTAAAACTGCACCATTACAAGAACAGAAAAAAGAGAGACATTTTTAAGCACCCTAAGAAAAAAGACGTATTACTATACAGTTATGACTATTAACATAACTTTTAACAATACAAGCCAGAAGACCACAGAAACATCTTGGCACTACTGAAATACATTAGCCTAAAATTACATAATCAGCTATGCTATGATTTAAGAATCAAGAATAAAATAAACACTTTTCATTAATTCATCTTGAAGGATTTACTTATAAGCGATCTCCCTAAATCAAATTGTAAAAGAGTACTTCACAAGCAATGAAAATCATTTTAAAGTGTATGAAGTGAACAAAAGTAAACAACATGTAGAATGTTGACTGTATAAAACAATAATAATAGCTGGGTGTGGTGGTGCATGCCTGTAATCCCAGCACTCAGGAGACTGAGGCACTATGAGTTCCACGTCAACCTGTGCTACAAAGTGAGATCAAGGCCAGCCTCAACTGCATAATGAAACACTATCTCAAAAAGACAACAACAACAACAGAAAACAATAATAATAACATCTAAGTGTACAGTCTAAAAAAATCGAGACAAAATTCAGAACAAAATGCATGCAAAACTGTGAGATCTTATTGAAGTTTAAGAGATTAAACCTTTTATATAGCTCACGAGGAAAGTAACAAAAATTATTAACTTCAATTTTTGTGGCTCTAAGTTCAATTTCCAGTATTTCCCAAAAAGTGATAAAAATTATTTACTTTAGATATTGTGAATTTATACACAAATGTATTATAAGTAATAAATTTTAATAAGTACTTTGCTTGACAAACTGCACAGCAGACTGCTTGATGACCCCTAATTTTATATACCTCTTATAATCTATGATTTTGATAGTCCCCTACATTTATTTTTTAATTTTGTGTTTGGTGTGTAATTTTTGTAAACTAATATGAGGACAGCAAATTTCATGAAAGCAGTCTTTTAAAAATGCCTGGGGGCCAGGTATGGTGGCACATGCTAGTAATCTCAGCACTCAGAAGGCTGAGGCAGGAGGACTGCTGCGAGATTGAGGCCAGCCTGAGTTACATAAGTAAGTTCAAGGCTAGCCTGCACTACTTAGCAAGGAAAAAAAAAAGCTTGGATATTTATTCTTATTCTTTTCTTACTCCTTCTTTCCCTCCTCCTCTCCTTCCTTTCCTTCATCTTCTTCCTCCTCCATCTCTCCCTTCTCCTCTTTCTCATCCTATTCCTCTTCCTTATCCCATTCCTCTTCTTTCTTTTCTTCCTTCTCTTCTTCTCCTTCTATTCATTCTCCTCGCCTCTTCCTTTTCCCCTTCTATTCCTTTTTCTTCTTCTTCTTTTGCATCTCTCTTCCTTTTCTTTGCCTTCTTCTCTCTCTCTCTCTCTCTCTCTCTCTCTCTCTCTCTCTCTCTCTCTCTCTCTGCAGTTTCCCTTGGCAATATGAATGAATTAACTTGAAAGTGTCCCCAGACTAGCTGCTACAGAGAATAAGGAGATAAATGGAGAAGAACCTATTCATTTCAGACTAAATGATCCTGAATCTTCTAGCATCTCCCCACTGTCTCCCAATCCTGGTTCTCGCTCCCCACAGTCTGCAAATGGCTGTTAAGTGAAATTTTTAAAAAGATCATTATCACAGGAAGCAATACAGAGAAACTGGAAATGTTTACTGACTAAGATAACTGTACTATATGTGAAGTAGGATGACATTATTTAAAGATGAACTTAGATTCATTAAAAATACATGTTGCCATCTTTGGACCAGCACTTAAAATTTTTAAAAGAAGTACAAGAGATATTATTTAAAGGGATAAAACAGAACTATATAAAATACACAATAAAATTATGAGAGGACAAGAGGTAAGATAAGAAATAAATGTGATCAGTAGAAAACAGTGAAGACATGATGGATAGAAATCTGACCATAGTAACAGTTACTTTAAATGTGGTTAGTCTAACTGACATAGAATGTCACAGTAAATTTTAAGAAAAATAACCCAACTGTATTTGTCTACAAAAAGTCCTTCAAATATAGCTCAAATTAGTTAAAATAAAGAAGATATACCATAATAATATTCACAGAAAGTTGGAATACCTATACTAATTTAAGACAAAGCAGACTTAACAACCGAGATGCTTTCTACGGTTAAAGGGAAAATTACTGTTTTGGTTACTTTTCTCTCATTGTTGAGGCAAAATACCTAATGCAAGTGAAGAAAGGAAAGCTTTATTTTGTAGACAGTTTTTGGAGGTTTCAGTCCATACTCACTTGGCTCCAAGGCAGGATGTTGCAGCTGAGGGGCAACTGTTCATGGCATTGGCAATCAGCAAGAGCAAAAGAGCAAATGAGGAAGCATACCACCTTCCCACCCTTACGTTGTATGCTGACTCCCCACCCCTGGGTGGGTGCAGCATTCACACTGCCAATCCCAGCAATAGACAATGAGCCAATCACAAATGCTAGATTAAGCCACCTCCATAATTGTATGAGGCTTGGGGGTCATCCTAACTCAAACCATAACATTCTACCCCTGGCCCCCCAAAGACTCATGTACATCATTTATGCAAAAAACATTTAGTCCATCTCCAAGAGTTGCCCAAATTCTAACAGTTTCAGCATTGCTGAAAATTTCAAGTCTCAAATCTCCTCCAAGATCTAAGGCAAACTCTTAGCTGAAACCTCCTGTACCAACATACAATGATACAAGATAAACATTACTATTGAAAAAAGTACAAATAGGGACACAAAGGATTGGAACCAAAAGAAATCCAAAATCCAGCAGGGCAAACATTAAGTCCTGGAGTTCCACACTCAACATCTGAAACAATCTGATTGTGAGCTCCAAAAAGCTTGAGTGACTCCACCCCCACAGCACTTCCAGGGGTTTTAGCTCCCACAGCTTCTCTCTTAAGCCCATCTGCTCAATCCTTGCAGCTTTCTTTAGATGATCCATGTTCCTGGCTTTTCCAAACTTCGGGGCTTTCTATTGCATCTTTGACTTCATACTCACAGCTTTACACATTGCCCTCTCAGGGGCACACTGCCTGGCCTCCCAGGCCCTCTGAAATCAGGGTGGAAACTGTCTTAACCTCAGAACGCGTGCATTCTGCATGCACTTAAAGCCAATGCCATATGTATGCTGCCAAGGTCTGCTGCTAGCGGGAGCAGTAGCTAGGCTTTCTTCTCTCTTTGCTGTAGAAATTGAGTGCCTGGATCACTGAGCACTCTGAACCTTATTGTGAGGAACAGATTCTTTATGCCACCACCATTCTGAAACCTGGTGCACCTGCCACTATTTTGGAATCTTGTATGGCTTCTGCCACCATTCTGGAACATGGCACTCTGCAGCTTTCTCCTCCAAGCAAAGTCTTTCACTTTTGCAGTTTTTAGGCTGCAAATCATGGGGATCCACTACCTCTTCCTGTGATGCATACAGGCCATCTTTTTAAATTTTTTATTCCTTCTCAGCAACCAAGATCTCAGCTCTAGCTTTACAGTTCACAGCTTTCTGGCCAACCTCACAACATTTTAAATCACCCTGTTGGGCTCTTTGTTCTTGATTTGCAACATAAATCTGGCTAAAAGTCCCCAACAATAGCCATGCCATTACCTCAACATTCAATTGCCTTGAAATTTCTTCTGCCAGAATAATCAGTCTGCCCCTCAATCTCAGTCTCAGACAAAGACTCTGGACATGAGCAAAATGCAGACGAACTTTCTGCCAAGCCATAACACACATCATCTGGAGTCCAACAACCAATGCAGTCCTTCTTTCCAGCAGAAACCTCCTGAGTCTGGTCTTTACCAGAAGGCTTTCTATCAACATTCTGGTCTCCTGAGCTCTGAACAGAATCTCCCATGCAGAATAGCCTAAGCTGTTTCAGCACCAGTCTTTCAGGTGACATCTCCAAACCTTTCCAAACTCTTCCCACAAGCCATTTCCTAAGGCTCTTGAATCACATGGTCAGGTATAGTTACACCAATGACCCCAGTCTTCGTACCAAATTCTGTTTTGATTACTTTTCTCTCATTGTTGAGACAAAATACCTGATGATCAAAATGAAGCAAGGAAAGCTTCATCTAGCTTACAGTTTTTTGGCAGTTTCAGCCCATACTCAGTTGGCTCCAAAGCAGGGTGTTGTAGCTGAGTGGCAACGATGCATGGTGGTGGCAAACAGCAAGAGCAAAAGGGCAAAAGAGGAAGCATGCCACCTTCAGGCCCTTACATTGTATGCCAGTTTCCCGTGCCTAGGCAGATGCAGCATTTACACCACCAATTCCAGTGCTAGACAATGAACCAATCTCAAATGCTAGATTCAACCAATTCCATGATTGCACGAGGCTTGGATGGGGGTATCCAAACACAAACCATAACTACATAATAAGAAAGTAGACAATTCTACAAAAAGACATAGTGTCTTGAATATATATGAACCTTACCAGACAGCAATAAACTCAATAGGCAAAAACCATTAGAACTGAAGAAAGAAAAATTCACCAATCTAGTTGGAGATTTCAACAATCTGTGTATCCATATTAACAGGTCAAGCAGTCAAAAACTGGTAAGAAAATAAATTATCTGAATATCACTACCAATTAGCATGATTTAATTTTGACTTATAGATCACTCCATTCCAGAATAGTGGAATATACATTCTTTTTAATCTCATTTAATACATTTCCAAGGTAGACCACATTCTGTTTCCTAAAACAGATTTACAAGAAGAAAAATCATTCAAAATATATTCTCAAACAATAAATGAATTAAATGGAAATTAGTAATAAAAACATAGTAGAAAACATCCAAATATTTTGAGATTAAGCAACTTACTTTTAATTAACATTTTCAAAGAAGAAGTCTTAGGAAAAATTTAAAACTGGCCATGTGCAGAACGCCACCACCAGAACGCAGCCAGACTCTAACCTTTTCCGGTGAGTCAGCACCATTCAGGGACTGTGGGGGAAGAGAACAAGAAATCAACAAGAAGCAAGCCCCATCCTGTGAACCAGCACAATGAGTAGGCCGCTGCCACTAGGGGACAGCCAGACCTCAGCCGCTTCCAGCATGCGAGCTGGCAAACAAGAAGAACCAACCCCCCCACACACACACACACACCCAGTAAGCAACCTGCTGATTTGGAGAAACACAGGCTGTGATGATAGCTATTGAGGTGAAATGCAGTTTGATGCTTGTGGTGTTTGATGTTTCAATGACTTTGCAGGTCTAGGGACAGTGATCTGATCATCTATTCAGAGGACAGCAGTACGTAGTGTGGCATCTATGGGGGATCTTTTTCCGAAGGTGGTAGATATTGTTAATGCCCTATTTTCTTGTATTGAAGTCCTGTATCATTTTCACTGTCTTTTTGGGTTGAGTTTTATTTTGTTTTGTTTTGTTTGATTTTGTTATATCTGATGGCATGGGCAGTTATTTCAAAGATAACAAGATATATTATTTTAGCCATTTTGGATTTACTGTTGTCTTGTTTTGAAATCTTTACTGCATTCATTGTTTTGTTTTTATTGGTTCTACTCTGTTCTGTTTTATTTGATTTCTACTATGTCTGAAGGTATCTACAGCTGTTTTGAACACAACAAGAGACATTATGGTAACTATTGTTGATTTTGTGTTATTTTGAAGTCCTGTGTCACTCACATTGGTTTGTTCTGATTGGCTTTGTTCTGTTTTATTTTGCTTCTTTTAATTATTTTTAAAATAAAAATAAATAAAATAAAATAAAATAAAACATTTAAAACTAAGTGAAAAAGTAACAATGAAATTTGTTGGATAAAGTGAAACTTTTTGGTAGAAAATTTACACTAGTAATTATAAAACTAATTGTACTTATATTATTCATTTCAGCAGCCATACTTTAAGGTAGTTGTCCAACTAACTTGAAAGCTTAAATTTACAAAAAAAAATTCATGTAAATAATTACAACAGCTTTAAACTACACCCCAATAAATTTAATTTAGAAAATCAATATATAAAAATGAAATTTATTCCTGTACAAGACCAAACTATCTTCCTACTAGACTCTAAATGAATGGAAAAATATACTATTCTCATGGAATATAGTAGTCAACATTGTTAAGCTATCAACAAGCTATCTGTAATTCAAGCAAATGCAATAAATAATACAATCTAAAAATACATAAAATGTAGAAAAATGTCCAAGACAAGATGCACTTTATATAAAGGAAAACTTATAAAATTTATTAAAATAGTTTATGAAAATAAACATGTTGTGTTCATTAATATAAATATATAATATATTTAAATACCACTTCTTTCAAAATTACTTTATAAATATAATAGGAAATTGTAAATGAGGCTTTATAAAATCTATAGATTGACTTTTAAGTATGCATGTGAGAAACAGCATCAGAAGTTATTCCTAAAGAAGAAAATAATAGATTAGCCCTTTCAGTTTAAAACAGCAGCAACGGTACATGGATGATCAAATAAAACCAACAGAACAGCAACAACAAAAAAGCCTAAACATGTTCATGGTTATGTGTAAAGGATGTTCCATAGCCTTGTACTGCAAATCAGTAAAGAAAACATGAAGTAGTACAATTGGATCTGCTTCTAAAGTTAAGCTTCAATGTTCTACCTCACAAAAAAATAAGTTTCAAAAGTATTATAGACATTAAAAAGCAAAAACCAAAAATAAATAAAAATTTTAAATTCCAAAAACACTGTTATCCTATAGTAATAAAGGAATTCTATTAAGAGTACAAAGATCAGTTGGGCATGATGGTGCACACCTGTAATCCCAGCAATCAGGAGGCTGGAGGCAAGAGGATTGTCATGAGTTTGAGGCCAGCCTGGGCTACCTAATAAGTTCAAAGCCAGGTTGACCTAAATAGTGAGATGCTTTCTCAAACACACACACACACACACACACACACACATACACACAGAGCATGATCCAGAAAGAAAAAGATAATTTGCCCATCTTCAAATTTTAAAGTGTCTATACACCAATCTCAAATTGAGAAATAAACCAATATAGTCATATAATAGAAAAATAGTACCCAAGTGAAGAATTTCTATAAAATAATAAGAAAAACACAAATAAAATGATCTCTTTAAATATGAACAAAAAATGCAGGAGGCAATTTACCAAAGAAGAAAGCAAATACTATGTAAGTTTTAAAAATTGCTTAACCAACAATATGGAAAACATAAATAAAAACCACACTGAGGAATCTGTTCACACAGTAGGATTTATAAGTTTTTTTAAGAAAAGTAGTTTGACAATTGCAGCTGATATTCGCAAACAACAGAAATAGTGGTAGTGTGAGTATAGTCTATGCCATATTCTTAGAATGGACTACAACATATAATTTAAAGGGTTGAAAAGAAATCACATGGGCATGGACAAATCTCACAAAAGTAATGAGACAATTTTTTGTGTATATTATATGTATATGTAAATTAGTAATTTATATGCTTTAAATATTTAATTTATTTTTAAAAAATATTTTATTAATAATAAAAGACAATACAGAAGAGAATCCCCCATACTTCCTACATTGCCTGCTGTAAAGAGATGCTTGGCTTGCTGACTCCTTAGTTGCTATCAACCCAGCCAGACCTCCGAAACAGCAGGTTGTTTGCGGGGGGGGGGTGATGTTTGTCCCTGATTCCATGCCCAGGCGCCGGTGCCGCTCGGGCCGGGCGGGGGCCCCGCGAGGGGCCCTTCTCCTTCTCCTCCAAGGTCCTGGGGTCAGGACCCCGGAAGGCAGTCCATAATGCGTCCTGATCGGTGCCTGCGCCGCTTGGGCCAGGCCGGGGCCCCGCGAGGGGCCCTTCTCATTCTAAATATTTAATTTAAAGTAACACTATACAGTTAGGAATGTATTAATATGCATTAAATAAATATGAGCATAATGTAATCACAAAACTCAGACAAAGGCTATTCTGGTAGGGAAAGACAATGTGATTAGATGAGACAAGAACACAGGGACACTTAATTATAATTGTAGCATTTCTATTGCTTAAGTTAGCTTGTGAATATATGAAAATTTATTATATTAGTTTTATCAACTTTTTATATCTAAATTTTTTTCACCAGACTAAAAAGCATAGAATGTAAAAGCAAATGTGTATCCAGCTCCATCATTACAGTTCCTACTTATGGCTAATTGATCCATCTGAGCTTCAGTAACCTGATGTAAAAATAATTACACTAATACCTTGCTTAGAGAGTTTGGGTTAGAATGCTGTATTGCTAAAATATAAAGTACATCATGTAATTCTAAGTGCAGAGATCATTCCACAAATGGGGGATATTATTACCTGCATGTGGCTCATCCCCTGGAGAGTTGGCTCTTGAACCTAATTACCAGGAAATCATGTCTATATTGTAGTGCAGACAGGGTTTTCTCAAGAG
Organism: Dasyprocta punctata; assembly: GCA_004363535.1. Classification (NCBI taxonomy): domain Eukaryota; kingdom Metazoa; phylum Chordata; class Mammalia; order Rodentia; family Dasyproctidae; genus Dasyprocta; species Dasyprocta punctata. The sequence continues at coordinate 4,690 of RJWM01005817.1, read as the reverse complement.
AGCACACGCTCATTACCATAAAGCTTCTGGGGCCTCTAATTCCTTGTCATTCATGTTTTTTGTGGGGAAAAAATGTTACCACATTTAAGCAGTCAAATAACACTGAATTAATTTTTAATATTCAAGCAAAATTGTAAGAGAAATTCCACTTCTTTGTTAACTGCAAAATAAACAGCTCTCTCTAGTCAAGAACTAATTCTAGGCTAGTGTTTAAGTAAAGTAGGTAAATGAGCTATTCGTGGAGGTTTAGAGGTTTTTAATAACTTTCCTCTTCTCCAATACATTAATGTGTTGCTCTTGGAGGTGCGTAGGCTGTGCCCTAACAGACAACTTGAAGATTTTGTAGTGTACTATACTTCCTAAAGAGAAGAGAAAAGTGAATATCCCTTCTGAAGATGTACAAGGCAACAGAAGGCACTCTTTCTGCTTTTTTGACCCAGTCTGGTCCTCAAGAAATATTCCACAGTGAAAAAAAGAAAAGCCCTTTTAAATGTTTCATGATTATGACCAAATTTGATATTTTGGTTATTTGATTTCATTTACACTTAAAAAAGAAAAAGACTTTTTAATATCAGCATACCAACTACAATGGTATTCTATTTGTTCTTAATCTGCTAGTTTCAAACAAATACTGTATATAAAATTAATGAAGAAAAAATTTTAAATGACCTCTAGATATACCTCTATTAAGTTGAATGCAAAAGGCAAAGACTCTCTTGCTGGCTGGTAAGTCAACTGTACATATACATCTCAATCTTTCCATATCCAGAGAAGATGATAGATAAAAATCTTCAAATGACTATAAATGCTAACTAGAAAATTTTAGTAGCTACTTTCAATCCCAATGTTTTTCTTTCCCCTTCACTTTCCCAAAGTTTTTTTCTTCAGAGACAAAAGAAATACTTTCTATCCTGCAATTGTGTAGTCCAATTGGAATATGAAACTAAACAGCCAATGATTATGAGAAACACAAACAAATAATATAACCTGTAACTCTATTGGCCAATTTGTAAATGACATCACTTCAAGTGGTACTGTGCAGCATGCACATCCCAGATCGAAACGAGACAGCAATCCATGCCATGCACCCTCCCACATTCTGCTCTTCAGACCAAACTTCCTATGTTTTAAGGCTGACTGAGCTTCCTTTCAGTCTAATGAAGCTGCTATATCCATAGAACAAAGATAGAACAACCAAGTGCTCGTTTAAAAATGAAAAGGCATGGATCATTATATTGACATTAGAAAAATATAGATAAATGAATTAAATAGCAGAGGCTACATTATACTTTCTGAAGACTGCAGTTGGCGATGAAGAATATGTAGTAGTCATCTGTATACATTCCACACACAGTGACAACTATTACATAAATCTGCAAGAAACAGAAATAGAAGAAATTAACATAGTGAAATAGTAAAAGGAGTTTTAAGTATCTCTAACAGTACAGGATAGATTAAGTGACAGGATTTAGTAAATACAGAGCAGATTTAAAAATCATAATCAGCTAGGCATGGTGGCACATGCCTGTAATCCCAGCACTTAAGAGATTGAGGCAGGAGGGTTACTGTGAGTTTGAGGCCAGCCTGGGCTACACGACCAAGTTCAAGTCCAAGCTGCAGTAAATAGTGAGACCCTGCCTCAGAGAAAAAAAAAGTAAATAAATATAAAAATCATGATCAGGAAGGTATTATACATAAGTATTGTTCCAGTGCTTTGACAGTATAAACATGTTTTTTTACCTGTAAACATAGAACGCTTATAAAAACTGGTTACATATAAGCCAATACAAAAGCCAATAAAAGTAGAAAATTAAAAATATTAATATAGATAGTGCTGTGGAGGGACAACTGGTGGTCAACTTGTAACATGCAGCTGAACTGAATCAGCATGGTACGGAGTGTGGAGGGCCTGCCTAAGGATTGTTGCCAACAGCATAAAAAGGAGAACTGGAAAGGAAGAAGTGATGTTGTTAGTCCTCCTGTTGCCATTGGTTCTCCAGGAGGAGCTTGTTGAGCTTCTTTCCTGATATGAGCTCGGCTGTTCTCATCATCAGAGGAGAGTCTGGGACCTTGTTGTCACTGCGGATGGCTGTGGTACTTTTCGGGGGAGCTCTGGTCCTCACTTTGGACATTGTTTCCTGGCTCCAGTGCAGATCCCTTAGGCTTCTGGCACAGATCCTTTACCCTACTGACACAGACTTTCCAGCTTCCACTGCTGAACTTTGGGCTTTCCCAACACAGATCCATGAAACAGACTTACATGAGTCATTGTCGTGGGCTCTAGGCCTCCAGTTGGACTCATTCTATTGCCATGGGATTCAGACCCTCAGCTGGATTTTTTTGAATCTTTAGAGTGTGGAAAGATTTCCTGCAGCTTTGTGTGTGTGTGTTTGACTCTTGGGGTGACAATTATAAAATAATTCTATCAATTATGTGCCTTGTATTAAATCATTTTCCTTGTAAACCCTTACTACAACAAATAGTATAAACAATATGCTTTGACCATAGTACTATTAGAAACTAGAAACTAAAAATAAAATTTTAAGAGACTTTTCTATTCACAGTGTTTTCAAATGGATATTAAACAATATTTATATTAAGAGAAATAACATAAAATGAAATCTAGAATTTCTTAAAAATAATGACAAAGAAACAATGATTCTATATAACACTGCTAAAGTATTGCTCATAAAGAAGCTGAGTACTTGCTACAATATTAAACAAAATTAATTTATTAAAAATATAACCTCAGAAAGCTAAAAACCAATTGTTTATTAAAGAGAATATAAAATATATATGCAAAATAAGAAATTACACAATCAAAAGGTAAAAAATTAAAAAGAAATTACTTTGCACAATTCTATGCAAATAAATTTGAAGATATAGATTAAACTTGTTAATTCAAATGACCTTCAAAGATCAATTATCACAAAAGAAATATATAATATTTTAAAATTTTTCCCTTAGAAAAACACGATTTCTTAGAAAGAACAAACGATTTCTTAGAAAAACTCTATTCAGCTTTTATTTTTTTCTTTATTTGTTGGTACCAGGAATTGAACTCGGGACCTTGCACCTTCCAGGCAGGCACTTAGGCCACTGAGCCATCCCAGCTCTATTAAGCTTTTAAAGAAAAAATAATCCTAATTCTTAAGAAAATAATTGAGACTTTAAAAAAAGAAAGTAAATACTGATATCTTGAATCAAGGATATTATTGACTCACAGTCTATATAAGAATACACCCCATCTGCTCTTCACTCATTCCCATTATCAAGTTAATTTCATTTATGAGTTAATTAAGAAAACATAAATATTGGTAAAATTTAAAGGCAAAATTTAAAAATTAATAAATTATGACCAAACAGGAATGTAAGTGTGGTTTAATGTTAAATATTAATAATAGATCCACGGTGAATTATGACGATCTCCATACCCACTGAAAGGACATTTAACAAAGGTCAACATTACTGGGGAAAGTTATGACAAAAATAAGAAAATTTAGCAGAGTAGTATGATATAATGTTGATATCCAGATATCATTACCTTTAAAATGGATGAAGAACTGGGCAAAACACATAATGGAAAAGATGAACCCTTGTATGATATCTAGTAAATTTAGAAAAAAAAATAACAGGAAATGTGAAACACTTCCCTGAGGAAAATAAATACTGCTAAGTATACAATGTTTGAACAATAATCTTCCCATAATTAAAGTAAAAATTTAGCACAATCCAAATGAAAATACCCCTATTTTCTTTTCCAGACCTACATAAGTGATAATATAGTTCATATAAAAACAAACAAACAAGGATACCCTGAAATATCCCCAAGAAATTTGGTGCATATGGAGAGATAGCCTTAACAATATGAAAGCATATTATAAAGTCACCATAATTAGCTGGGCATGGTGGTGCATGCCTGTAATCTCAGCACTCAGGAGGCTGAAGCAGTAGGATAGTTGCAAGTTTGAGACCAGTCTGGGCTACAAAGTGACCTCAAGTCCAGCATGAACTGCTTAGCAAGACCCTGTCTCAAAAAGGCCAAAAAAAAAAAGTCACCATAATCAAAGTTAATGTGGTATTGTGTGGCATAGATGCAGAAACAGATTGAAAAACGCAACAGTATAAAAAATGAGTATAGACTAACTTGTTTTCATACACAGGAAAGCAGGTTTTGAGATAGGTGAGTGAAGCCTGACTTTTTAATAAATTATGTTGGATCAACAACTGGAAAGCCACATGGCAAAAAATTAAAATCGTATATTTTTCACACAGCACAACAGGGTAAATTACATGTGGAATAAAAGTGTGTATTAAGTTCTTATAACCACACAAATCATAGGAGGAAAATATACCTTTAAATATACGTACCCTGAAATCTGGAAAGAAATTTATATAATTCAAAATCCACAGACAATTGAAAGTACATAGGGCTGTTGGGCCGAGCTTGCCGACAGAACCAGGGTTGGGTCCGCGTCCCGCGCAGTGCCCAGCACAGCTCCCTGGGACCGGGAGGCCTCGGCCCCCACCCAGTAAAGGAGACTCCACCTGCACGCCCCAGGAGGCTGCCCTTCCTTGCTGTGCACGGGACACAGCCCACTGCGTCCCGCGATCCTGCACGCCGCGAACCTCAGGGAAACGCCGGCCAGCCGCGCAGGACACAGAGGTACGCAGCCCAGCCCAAATCAGC